>OZ020537.1:12802338-12850198 GCA_963971435.1 Lasius platythorax
ATTCTGTGAAATAAAATTATCTCGCGTTGTATTATTTAAATTTATTAAAAACTCTCTGAGATTCTCATAAGTAACGCACGTGAGAAACATTCGAGATGAATCGAATTTCAAGCAATATTGAAAATAACGAAACATGCAACTGGCAAACATTGCATTCGGAAGGACGAAGTTATTAATATTATCAGTATTAGTAAGTTATTACTATCCGGACGATCGTTGCATCTAATAAACATTTTGCGATTTCCATCTGAGACGGGACAAGTCGTCCATCAGAGACGAGAATATGATTTCTATTCAATATATGTATAAAGTAATAAGACAAGACGACTGGGAGAGAAAGAGAGAAAAAGAGAGAGAGAGGGGGAGAGAAGCGGATCCAACGAAGGACGAAAGAAGGGAAGAAGAAACAGCGAACTACACGGACTCGGATAAATGATCTTTCTTATTATTTTCATTACGGTTATAATGAAGTATTAATGGCGAAGCGGACGGACGAGTCGGAGGAGACTATGTAGGAACAGGGAGACACGCGAGGAAGGGGAAGAAAGGGGGAAACGAACGACCGACGCAGACGGACGGAGATGGACGGATTGAAAAAAACCATTTAGCAACTGGCCATTATAATAATACGTGATTCGTTTATCTCGGTACAGTCGCGGCCGGACTGATTACCATTCTTCCCCTCCCCCTCCCCCCTCCCCCCTCCCCTGGATCTCCATAGGAGATCCCACGATGAGAGAAAGAAAGAGAGAGAGAAAGAACGAGATAGACAATTGAGCGGGTTCGCTCGATCCGCACGCTCATTTCCGGTTTTCTAATCGTCGTCCGTATCCGCCGCACGGCGTATGCACACACGAATGCACTTTCGCGCTCGTACGGACGAACGAACGGACTCGAGCACGTACGGACGATTTTGCATTTCCCCGCGACGATGCATGCAACCCACTCGCGACCACCCATCTGGCTACGGACAGGTTACGACTTCATATTTCGAATACCCCAAAGATCCCTCCTGCGCCCCCCCATGTTTGCCATCTTTAGCTCGAAGGGGGTCATTCCGCGAGATTCACCTCTCGTGTTTCGTGACAGCCAGAGCTCGCTGCTGCTGCTTTTGCGCGCAGTTGCTGGCCAATAATTAAATAAATAAATACGTCCCGCGTTATATGATATTCGTTATGGAAAGTTGGACAATGCATTATTTAATATGAAAGAAAATAAAAAACAGAAAAAGAGTTAACAAAATTTCTTCATTATGTAATATACTTCGCCCAACAAAATATAATTAAAATATAGAATTTAGGTAAAAAAAAATTAAAATCTTGAAATTCATCTACTGCGTCATATGGGGATGATTCACCGCGTTATACGAGGCTTGTCGCAAATTTTTTCCAGGGTTATGAAAGTATCGCGCTATACGAGGCTTTTTACTGTATATATATCGGTTCCTTTGCGTCGTGCAAAGGGGCAGGGAGACACGTTTGTGTCACGACCGTGTATATACCGGTCGTTCCATGCCGGGAAGCACGCTCGCGGAAGCGCAGCGGAGTGCAGTGCACGGCTGCTGTCGCGGACTGTACGATAATGCAGCGGGATGGATACCTCCGCATTACAATATGAACTCGGTCCGCCTCGATCACGTTCGCTTGACCATCGTATGTGTGTGTGTGTGTGTGTGTGTGTGTGTGTGTGTGTGTATTTTGTGTCTGTATGCGTGTGTGTCGTGTAAATCGTGTGTGCGTGTGGTCCACCTCTGATTCCTTCCCGACCGCCCTCGTTCTTCTCTCTTTCTTCTCTTTTTCTCTTTTTCTCTCTTATCCGAACAAGCTGGACGCTCACTCTCTCTTCTTCCCATTCTTTCGTTTGGTTCTGCTGCGCTGCGAAACGACGGAAACTCATTATCCATTAGCGAGCGTCTGCGAAACGATGGCGAAATCGTAGACGGTAGGTATCGATGGTACCCGAAGCGCGTTCACGAAAGATCATCGGACGGAATTGTTCGTGTTATTGTTTGCGAGATTTTTTAAGGAATCAGGGTTCGCGTATTATCATCTCTTAATTCTCACATTTAGTAATTATATTTTCTCGAATTTAATTATAATTAATTAATTATATAAATCGCAATAAATGAATGTTTTGTAATTCAATCTCTTAGAGACTAACGTAATTTTATTCTCCTTTACTCGACTTTTATAGCGAGTAGGCACGCTAAAATAGCCACGCGTGAAATTATGAAGACATTAGAAAAACAATTGTCCTGAAGCGGAACAGCCCGTTATCAGTAGAAAAAACATGACGTTCTAATGAACAGCGGTAGACTCCCTAATGTCCCCCTATTTGTGAATCCGAGGGATATAGACCGTCCGCGGTTTCTCCGGTGTATTCCCTTTCTCCGGGGTTTTCCGGCCCGTGCTTTACACGCAGGAAGAGGAAGCGAGACCTTGGTCGGCGGGACAGGCATGAATTTTTCTCTTCCCCGGCGAAGTGTGTGCCTTGAAATTTACATAAGACGCACGCCATACCGTATCATTGCGGGGCCGGCCGGGGACGCATCGCTCGCTCTAATGACCGAGCGTTCAAGGATATTTACCTTTAATATTATAGAATCCCGGCCTCTGGTAGAACGAGCGGGCGAACATCCACGGTTTGTTGGCCGTTTTCAATACGCGCAATTGGAAACCGCGCAATTTTCGCGGTGATTGCCGTGCGGCGACCGAGGACACGCCTTTTTAAGCAGCCGCTGCGCAAACACGCTCGTGTGCACGCTTATGCTTACGCGGTGGAATCGCAACGATCGATCGATCGGAGCGAAAAAAGATCTCGTAAATTACCGCGAGATACTCGTGCGTCTGAAAAGAGGCTCGCTTTTACTTACAAAGAATAGAAGATACTGATAATTCCGTAGTTAGCGCCGATTAAAGAGAGAGAATCTTTAAGAGAACTGCACATTCACGCGAATTTATTTTAAGATTTAATCATTGAGATATTTATTGGAAACAATTGATTGATAGAGCTTGCAATTAAATCTATGCTGAAACAACGTTAATTTATAACGATCGAGTAAAGCATACACACATACATATGTGTGTGAGTATTCGAATGTATGATTCATATTCCACATTTCTGATTGACGTATAAAATTTATATTGTTTATATATATATACACACACATATAAGCGATATAAATTTTATACGTCAATCAGAAATATGAAATTTGAATACTCATACTAGCATAAGACTTAACCAAGTTAAAGGTCGACGCAATAAAAATGGACATATTATCATAAATTAAAAATGCAATATTATAGTTAGTGTATCGCACAACAATAAAGTAAATGTGTTATCCAGCCTTGGAAATGATTGAATATTTATAAGTGTCGTCACACAAACAGATTGTCTCAGTATAATGTATAAGTTCCATTCCGCCGATTCGATATAAATCATTAAATGCGCATATGACGATTTATGATTAAAACAGGTCATGACCCGCCATCGTGCGTAAAACATAAAACACTGCTTACGCGATTATTTGAAGTAAATAGCGCCGAGTAATTTCCTTCATTAATTATGCATAGTCTGTCCGGTCGCGATAGCAAAATATTTCAATTAGTGCTATCTTCGATAAATTTAAACTAGATTTTCCTTCAGTTACGCACTCGTCTATATTTCCTTGAAACAAGCAATATTGTTCTTTGATGTATAAAGAATGATATACATTATGTTTTCTTTTATCTCCGAAAGACATGGAATGACATTAAACTGCTCTTATTTTAAACTATTAATGCATAATTGTTAAAAGGCAAAGCGTGTGAACTTTCAAGACGCAACGGAAACGTGTTTGTCAGACAATTGCAATCGTCAATTCTATTTGAACCAGCCGTCATGATTGCAAAACTAATTACCGAGACATGTAACATTGAAAATGAAACAATTGCAAAATAACCGGGCGTTTATTTTCTTCTAGAGAGGTCGCGGAGATAAATTATTATTGAAACATTTATCAGTGCAAGTGAGACGTCCCGTAGAGTTTATCTTTAGCCACCGCGACGTTCGGCCGGCCGTTCCCGATATTCTCACCGTTATTCTTTGATGTATTATTGATCACCGCCGCGGGGTGACGGTGCTTTTTGCCCTTCGGCACGGAGACGCCGTCGTCGTTCGTGTCGCTTCGCTTCGCCTCGCTCCGAAAAGCGCGGAAAATCGAAACTTGATGAAGATTTACGCGAACGAAGACAGATCGGCTGCTACGGGAATTTAATCGTCTAATGACAGCCTGCCGCCACTGACACCTTGTGATTGGCGGCTGTGCACTTCTTCTGCGAGTGCCACTCTCTCTCTCTCTCCCTCTTTTTTATCTCTCTCTCTCTCTCTCTCTCTCTGTCTCTTTATCGTTCTCGTCGCTCCCCTACCCGACATCGCATGCTTGTAATTGCCCAGTGTTTTCGTGTCTGCTCGCGGACAGTCTGAAAAAGGAATAGAAATCCTAACGTCTTACTGTCGCTTCAAAATGACTGTTAAATGTGTCGAGTGAAAGCTTTCCGACTGCGTCACATAGTGTTGTATACCTACTTACGATATAAGAAAATTCAGAGTGTTGCCTGTAATAAAATAATTATTTTCTTAATTTCTACTGTAGCTTCAATGAAGCACTATCATCTCTAATATTTCGTCAAAATAAGAAAAATAATATTTCCAAGTATTCCGAAGATGCCAGTAAAGATAAAAAAATTAGCGGGACATGGAACGTCTAGATTTATTATATACGCGACTTAATTTTGATTTATAAATCTGCACTAATCTATATTTAAATCACATTAATTTGTCTGTAAATTTTAATCAGTTTTGGCGAACTTGTCGCATCCGCGCCCTTGGCGAATCGAGGTCACTGATGAATCCCCGGTTCGATCGGGTCTCGAGGGGCTTCGCCGAGGAGCAAGGGATGCGACAAAGGGTAGAAGAGGCCGGTAAACACAGCGTAGTTGTGGATTAAAACACGACACACGGCTGGGTTAGCGCTCGTGCGATCCCCCTCGCAAATAATACCGTCGAATTATGCCCATAAGTCCGCGCGAATGTGCGTGACGTGTCCGGGAGGGGCGCCGGGGGTGACCCTCTGACAATGTCGATTCGTCCAATCGGGACGCGCCGCCAAATGGAAACCCAAAAGTTCGCAGCTCGTATCAGAAGCTTCCACGCACAGCGTGTATAAATGCAACCAGCACGGCGCGCGTCGCCTGCCGCGAAGTGTTTTGGTAATATTTACACGACAAACAATATCCCGCGGGATAGAATCATCGGGTTTTATAATCCGCGATAGGAAAATTACGGTTCGCGTGAACGCGAAACCGCTACGCAACGTCGCGCGTCGACTTGGCAGCGAGTCGAATCTGTTCGTATCAATTCGGTTAATAGCGATTTCGCATGGGGGGAGTGAAAATTAATCATCCGTAAAAAAAGTCACGTGAAAATCAACGTGTATATCTCATAAGTGGAATCATAGATCCATCTTGCGCCTAATAAGTCTAATCGAAATTTTATATATATATATATGTTGAAGTCAAAATTTATAATTTATTTCTTTAGATATCAGTCCATCTATGGAAAGCATTTTACTGTAATCTAATTATTTCTGTGTGTGTATGTTGCATATAAAATACTGTAATTTTATTTTTTCCAAAGAAAGAATTTTCAACTTTGATGTAGGCAAGCTTTTTCCATTTTTTATTTTGCGATGAATATTGATCGATTATGGAGATTATTATTTTCTAATTCTTTCCTTTGAATATTATATATTTTTATAATTATAAGCTGCGCAAATTAAAATTTAGTTAGAATAAAATCCACTTAATATTAATTGAAATATCTAATTCTACCATTTATCTTGTTTCTCAAAGTACAATCGGTTATTCCCTTAATACCTTATTTCCAATTTTATTAATTATCTATTCGACAAATATTGATATTTCAACATTTTCGTCGAGGAGAAGTTAACTCCAAATTGATAAGAGATCTAGCATATTAAAATTATCTAGCATAATAAAAATAATGCAACAGAAGTGGGACATCCGGTAAAGAAACCTCAATTCACGGTTTACTGCAAACGTGAAACCATCGCACGTCCTTGTGAACGAGACATTGAATTCTCGTGAATTTTGATGGGTGAAGAGCGAAATAGCAGCTTCGAGTGAGGGTGCATACACCCGGTAACCCAGTGTCGTGACCCACCACTGGAAACGCCGAAACCCTCCCGTGTTTGCGATTGATTCGTTCGTCTATCCCCCGGTTTTTCATCCCTCGACCCTTGGGGCGCGTCTCTCTCTCTCTCTCTCTCTCTCTCTCTCTCTCTCTCTCTCGCTTTCTCTCTCTTATATTATTACGGTGTCAGCCGTGGAAACGGTTCGATGAAGCCGTAAAAAAAAACCACCGTGGGCTGTCCAAGAATCTTTATGAGACACTTGCGAGCGAGTCTCGCCTCGTTCGCAAGTAATACCTTTCCTTTGAATTCGACAAAATGGATAAAGTCTGTTAATCGGAAGAAAATGTAAACTCTACTTTGGAAAATTGTTTTTATTTTAATAATATGTGATTCTTCTTAAATTTTCTTTAATAAATTATGTTGAAAAAATGTTACAGAATTATTACATAATATTACATGAACAATAAAGTATAAAATTGCACACTAAATAATGGAAATGTTTTACATTTTTATTATTTATTTTATAATTTTTCACTTATTGTTTATGTAATTTTACCTACTTTTCTTACAATGTATCATACGTCATCTCATCTTGACAAGTTTTAATTCTAATGAAAAATGTGTAATTTTACATTTACAATTGCATAAAATGTTTGACAATATTTTCAAATGGATAAAAGAAAAAGTATGATAAAATATGAGATTTCATAAAATTATAATTCTATTATCGGTTTATCAATTCAGCAACGCGATAAGACAAGCCCATTGAGCTTACCTAATTGCACGTGTCATTCATCGGAATATCGCACAGCCAATTTGAGATCGACGATCTAAGGGGTCGAGCTAGAAAAAAAGCTGCGCCGGGATGATATCTCGTTCAATTACCTTCAGCGATCCATCCAAGATTGACGATGGCGCGGCACGATAAGAAAAAAAGAGGAAACAGCCGCATTTTTCAGCGCAAAATGCTGATCGCTCCGCGATCTCTCGCTCGCAACGGAAGAGGCCGAAAGTACATACGTACGTATCGGTTTTGTTTCGTATAATGGAATGGCTCTCGATTTATGAGCGATCCGGGCGATCCCCTTAGCGCGCAGATAGAGTTACTCGGTTCGCGTAGGTGAGTTTGTTTCGATTGGGAGGAAAATAATTTAAGCATCGCGAAGCCGGTAATTAATCCGCGGGGAGGGGTCGCGGGAAAAGGGCAGAGCGGGAGGAGGGGAACGGCTCTCGCTGGCGCCCAGATACACTTGATTAGCGTTTCATTATTATCGCACAATGAAGACACTTGGAACGCATTGCCCTTTATGATTTCCCACATGCAGAAACAATCGATGCAATGACGTGTGCGCGCACGAGCGCCACGGCTATCAGATTAGAGACCGGGAACGGGAATAATTCGTCGGATCTTTGTCCCTAATCACAATTGATACACCGACGGGGCGGGCTGCACAATGGAGGCGTACCACCCGGTATATATGTGTGTACATTTTACCATTCGCCGCGTGTGACACATCGGGTGTACCCTACCTACCAACCTACCTATACTTGCGTACTCGCGCGAGCGCGCTTGTTTATCGCTCAAATAGCCGCCTATAGGCGTGATCCCCACACGCCGCCCGGTATATTTAGGCTTTTCGTTTAGGCGCGCGCGCGCATATAATATAACCGCTCGATATGCATTATACACAGGCAGGTGTGCGCGCGCGAGTAGTGCGTTGCCTGCGTATTCATGTACATGTATAATTATACGAGTACACACGTATGCTCTCGCACACCGAAAGTGCTCTCGTTCTCTCTCTCTCTCTCTCTCTTTCTCTCCGTGTTAACCAACCCCCGCCTCCCCGCTCCCCCGGTATATATTGATATCGATGGACGAGAGCTCGAAATCCATGGGCGCTTTATTACGACGAACGATATGTAAGCGGCACTCCAACGCGGAATCCTATTATTATACCGGACAATTATAATAATTATTTACCTTTCCCGTCGTAACAATTAATATCGCGGACTCGCGCGCGCGCACGTGGACGCGGGCGACCAAGCGTGCGGCCGCGCGCGTGTCCTCCGTGCGTGTTGTTGCACGCTTCGTAAATGCTAATTTTCCGAACGGCGTGTATACGTATGCGCGTACGTAAGCGTGTACGTCTGTATGTGCGTGCTAATATTTACCGAGTGCTAATCATGCGACCTGCAAGACCTGCAAGTGCTCGCCCATTTGTTTAGACGCAGTTTCGATATTATCGGCGATTTTAATTAATATTAGCAACCTTAGTAATTCATATTAATATTAGTAACGTTAACTACCGTAATCTCCACGTTTAATCCAAACGTTTCTCTATCGTTCTTCCGCCAGTCTTTTTACTTTGCTGCAGTATGATTGAAAACGTCATTTATTTTTCAAACAGAGAATAATGATTTATCATTGGATACTGTCGTTAATACACGATAGAAATTATTTTATCTCTTTTTTTTTCTTTTTAATTTTTTATGGCTAAAAGCCAGTGTCCTCCCCACGTATTTTTCTATCATAAAAACTATATTTGTATTTTCGATTTATCTATGCATATGTGGATTCCGCGAAAAGAGATGCACCGGATTGCAATTGCTAGAATGGTTAAATGTGGACAGACCGTTCGTTTATTTGTCGTTATTTGTCAGAATAATTCCGTCGTCGAACGCGTAATAACATTATCTGCCGTATTATCGAGGTATTCGCATTTTCGCACGCGTTAAAGAGTAATCAATTGAAGTATTGAGAACTGAAAGCGATCTCAATCACAATTGTTGTATCATTTGGTGGATAGGCCATTTACCATTTGTAGAAACTCTGTAACAAAAATCCTTGATTCTCTGACAAGAGAAGTTTATTCTAGAGTTTATTCTTTTTCGACATATATATAACTCTTTTATGACATATATTTGATAAAATAAGTTGCAAATAATTTTCGACTATTTTCGCATCTGATGTCATAAAGACAAAAATATATTAGTGAATGCATTGTGTGTGTGTGTCTGTAAAAAAATGAAATTGTGTCGACGATTGAATGACATCCCCCTCGTTAAGTAATATCGATCGTATTAAATAAACGATCAATTAAATCAACGGTTCCGACAATTGTAAAGATTTTTACTATTTCTACGAAAATACATAAAGATAACATTATTTTTTAGCGAATTGCTTAAAAGTAAATAACTAACTATTCACGCGACCGCAAACTTTGACAATTTCGAGTTTCGAACAAATCAGAGCATTTCGAGGAGGACCGGTTGTCGCCAGTAGGTAGCACTCGTAGCAATAATCCACGAAGAAACCGTGGGGGGAAGGGGATGATTTACTGAAAAACCGACGGCGCATCCTGATGCCGTCGGGGGGTAACGCGGAGGTAACGGATACAAGGAGAAGTGAGACGGGGGCGCAGGGGGGTGCCAGAGAGGTAAGAGGAGCGGGAAATAGCCGCGCGCTGAAGCCGGCGCGTAAATAATTTCTGATATAATACGGTTAAAAATTACCAAGTTTAATATTAAATAATTCATTTTAATACTGGCTGGCGGCCGCCCCCGGGGGGTGGAGACCGCCGCCGTGGAGACGGCGGCAAGGGAGACGGGGGTAGGCGCGCGGGGGGTGGCGGAAGGCGCGGGGGGCAAAGGGGGAGACAGGAGCGTAGCTACTCGCGGGGGGTCGACGGGGCCCGCGCGCCCAGGAGGCATCTATAAATTTCTAAAGTTAATAAATACGTAATGGCCAGCCATGCTTTGTAGCCGCCCGGCGCTCTGTAGATTTTACTTTACCGTAAAGGTAGGAACCCCTCTCGCTCTCTGTCTCTCCCTCCGGCTACCATCCCCCTCTCCCCCCCCCCCTTCATTCCTTCATCTCTATCCTCTCTCGTTTCTCACCCGGAGATCTTTCGATCTCGTGAAAATTTCACGAATGAAATTTTGGCCGTGCCTGTCCTCCGTCCATCCCCTGAAGAATGTAGCGCGTCTTTACTCGGGTTAAACGATCCGTAGAAAAATTACGACGATAGCAATAAAACGATAATTGCATTCGATGTTTCACGATTACTATGCCAGCGTAACCGATGTCGTGCTGATGTCAAGTTTGGCTTCAGAATTTTTCTATTTGTGTAGCAATCCAAATAATATATGTACCGACAGCAATCAACGCTGTTAAGAATCTTAAGAAATTTATGCCAAATGCTATAGAAGTTTTATTTATCTTCTTTTATTTCTCATTGCTTTTGATGATTTCTATCTGTGATAAGAATACGTCGAAAAAGTTCTTTGCATAAAAAGAAGCTCTCGTTATGGCGAAGAACGATGTCCACCCACGAGAGAAGTAGATGTTAGATAAAACTTATCGATATTCTGGAGTCAGCTCGATTTTCTAAAAATAATGATAATATCAAAGTATGCGGCGACAAATTCGGCAAAAATTCAAAGAAAAGAAGAGTTTGAAAACAAAGTAAGTCGATTACCGTGGAGAACTCACTGGAGCTTGACTCGCTCGCGAGTCGTCTCACACGGCAAAAAGGTAAAATCTCGATACACGGTCCTCGGCCTGTGGCGTAGGTGGACTCGATAAGAATCAGGCGAGCGTGAATGGCGACGGGGAAAAGGGACATTAGTCGGCATTATCGCGTCAAGCGACGCACGGTCGAACTGCCGGAAAAGGAATGCAAGCACCGTGGCGTATGCATGGAGTACTACCGGCATACCGGTGTATACATTGCGATACCACCGTGAACAAATCCCATTGTTATTGCACCGAGTAATATAAACAATTGGCCCTGTCCGTCTCCCAGCTTCCGGCCATCACTCGAAAGCTCCGACATTTTTATGGATCGCGACCGCGCTCGGAACCTCTCCTTCCTTGAGTCAGATACAGATATGTATATATATATATATATATATATACATAAATTTTATATGTATATATATATGTACATAAATTTTATATATATATATAAAATTTATGTGTGTTCCGTGTCACGGAATAACGCGATAGCATTTTTTGAGATCGCGATTCCACGCACTTTGGAGCAAAAAATATCTTCCAAAGATTGCAGCGCAATTTCATCTTATAGATTATTTTAGATTTCAATGTAGTACATATAATAGTAATTCGCACGGCATTACGGATGTCATTACAGTATATTTTAATAATATAAAGTATATCGGTATATACAACGATCGAATATTTAATATAGAAACGCATGGCTTTAGAAACGCGACCAAAGTGACAGATTAAACGCAGCGCGGTGCAACAGACGTTTGTGCCAAAAAATTCATGATGTAGAGGTTTGAGAAATTATGAGCGTGTCTCTCTCGTAGGATCGATCGAATCTCACTGGCTAAAAATATGTACAATTTAGACAATTTTAAGTACGTCGAAGGAATGATTTATAGGCGTGCCAGATCAAGGTAAAGGTACCTCTCTCGTTCCGGGAAAGGCACTCCCGATTTCTGTTGTAACGAAAACAGAATCCATATCGCGGCGGTATCGAATTAATAAGCGAGAGACATACATCGATGTTAGAAACGACACCTAATCGCCATCGTTGTCATTCGTCCATGAAGATACGCGAAGGCACGTCGAATATTTATTCTGTATTAAGGCGAGGCCGGCGTTCGCGTAAGTATTATTTATGACATCATTTGGTGTCTTCATTCCTGTCTCGTAATTAGGTTCTATATTAATCGCGCGTTGCGCTAACGCGGCCGCGGTTTTGCCCGAGTGTAAATGAGGCTGTGTCTCTTTTTATTGAGGGAAAAAGCGCGCCGGCAAACTGATTGTCATAACCGCTACGGAGTTGTAAAAATATTACGATCACGAGGCATCAGCGTGTCAAGCTCGAAATCCTCATAACGTAAATCCTATTCTCGTTATAAGAAATTGTTAAACTCTCAAATTTTATAGCACGAATTAAATTTAATTAAATTGATATTTAAATATTTATCTTCTTACTTTAATTTTAACTGGGGTTTGTTTTAACGCAATTTTGATTCGAATCCTACTTGCAGGAAAATTCCAAGTTAAACATTAAAATGTTATATGAAAAAGCTAACGACTAATAAAACTTTTATTAATAATAAGGGAAAGTCGACTTCTCTTTCTTTCTTTTTTTTCGGATTTTTTTTTTTTTTTTTAAAGATTCATGATGTGAAGAAGATACAAAAACGGAACAAGGCACTCTGTATATTGTTATAACGGCATTTCGCTGTAAATTATGTTTGCGAATTCATCGCGGAAGTGGCCTGCGATGTGTTCTCGAATCCTATGTAGGTCTCTGCCTATTGTTAGGCGCTTCTTTTTTCTCGCAGGACGTAATCGCGATTGGTCGAATGACGTACGTGCCGACGCGCGTAGTACGCTCCTTGTGTCCTGTGTGTGTGTATGTGTGTTCGCGCTCGCCCCGTTAATACAGCACCGACAACCGTAAAGCCTATCCATCTAGCGCGGCCTGACTTTTTCCCGGCGTGAAAGGAACGTTATTAATTTCTTCGTACGCGCGGCGCATGTTAATGGAAACGCATGTTTCTCGGTAATTAATTCCCGCTCCTTCTCGGGCGGCCGGAACCTATTTGAGGACACGTTCCGCAGCGCGCGCGCAAGATCTCTCCCGCGGATCATCGTAGATCAAAACTACCTGGCATCGATCCACGGCCGTGCGCGAAGAGATTCCGCGGCCTCTGTTAGCCTAAAATACAGAACACGGACGCTCCGTCGTGTAATCCATCGCGTAGATACTCGGCTCGTCTACCGGGTGCACCAGCGATTTCGTGTCCGATTCTCCCGGCTGTACGAAATGTACGAGAATGATAGTCTAAGCCACACTTGTAACAACAAATGTCACAATGCGGAATTAATGTGACTTGATATACTCGGGAATATTATGTTAAGAGATTACTCGACGTGTGCCAACCGAAATGATATGTTAGTACCATTAATTGGTTAATTTGTATACTGATATGCAAACTATTTAGTTGAATTGTGCTTTCTAATATTTCAAATATATAATTTGTACGTCAGAAATGTCAAAGGTTTTAAAATACGTATTTATCTGTTAATTCGAAAGACTGTTTTAAATCAAAATATGCAATAGTTAATATAAAAAGAAAAGTCTAGCTTTATATAATTCTCTCTCTCTTTATATATATATATATATATATTTGCATTTTTTTTTCTTTAAGCAAAAATAATAAATGAGTGAAACTTTACATATTTGTCGAAAATTCTGTATACGATCTGAAGAATGATAGTTGACCGCAGACGTACATACGTTTATTCTCTCCCACGAAAGTATATTTGAACTTTTAAATTAATTTCATGCGAACCGGGGTTCGTTCGAAGCTCGCGGGAGGCGAATTTTTTTTTCCTGATTTTTTTCCGGATGACGCGCGCGCGGTATTTCGCGATTAATTACCTGCCGATCTATCGAGACAGTTCGAAGCAAGCTTCGCCTCGCGATCCTAGGGCTGCGTCTCTTTTCTCATCGCATATATCCTCTCATCTCCATTCCGTTCTCGCACATTCTCTCTCTCTCTCTCTCTCTTTCTCTCTCTCTTCTCTGCTCTCTCTCTCTCTCTCTCTCTCTTTCTCTCTCCGTCTCTCTCACATTATCCCTCTCCCTCTCGCGACTACGAGTCAATCACTGGGTATACACGAAACTCGCGCACATCGCCATGGAACAGGCCGCAGCATACATTAATCACTGATGCTAATGGTATCATAGCCAGCATAGCTGGCTCGTACTCTCTCTCCTGCGCGCGCGCGTGCGTTGTTCGTACGAGACATCTACCGTGTATAAAACCTACGCACACACACAAACGTACATACATATTACACTCATGTCCGCACACATGCTCGTCGAGCGTCTATCTTGATCCTTGATTCGCTCGCGCACACGCAGCCACGTAGCGCAGCTTGGAGATCCAATGGATGAACAGTTAGAATGCAGTAATACGCGAGGAAATGTATTCCACTTATATTCCGCGCCGCATAAGTCTCGCTATCGCGAACAAGGAATGGCCGACATCGGGGGCACGCCGGGGAAAAAAAAAAAAACTTGGTCTCAAACAATACGAGGTGTTTCGTAAGTTCGCGCGGCGAACGTATTCTCCATTCCTCGACTGCGGCGAATATTCGGTGTCTCTTCGGTTTTCTCTCCCGCGAGTATAATTATGAAACCATTTAACGTCGGCTATTATACGAGATTTTCATGAATGAATCTTCGACGATGCAAATAGAGACGCGAGGAGGAATCTTATTAATTAATTTTAAATGGACCTTATTTTAATGAGATCCCAAGTTAAAACTTGACGTATTCATAAATGCATTTCATTTGAAATTTTACAAGTGGAATGACTTAAGTTTAACACTCTCCGATACTCCTTTAAGATTGTCGCGTTTAATCTAGTTTGACCGATGGACTTTGTCATGCATATGCTATCGCAGAACTAGCAACTCTTCTTTTAAGACAACTCTTCTTTTAAGACAAACTCGCATATTTAATATTGCTAGTCCATATCAAGGGATTAATTTCCATATCGCAGATATTTGGATACTCATTGCGACTTTTTTATCTTACTCTACACTCGACAAATTACTCCGTATAAACAAAATATACGAAGATTTGATTTCATCATCCTTAATTATATTACTCGCCGCATTTAAGTAAGACGAAAATCAAATCAGTGCGGGTTAAGGGTGAGAGGGTTAAGGGCCTGCGCGAAGGGTTGAAAAACGGAGGAAATAAAATCACGAACGATGCGAGATTCGGTTTGCTAGGGGAGGGGGAGAGGGGGAGGGAAGGCAGCTTTCGCTGACAGCAGATTATTAAACGATCGGAACGTAACGAAACGCGCCAGCCGCGAGATCTTCGAGTGCGGATCAACGATTCCTCGCGTGCGCTCTCCTCTCGCATATCGGCTCTAATTACATAAAAATGCAGCGTCTGGCGAGCGAACCTGTGCGAGCGCGAGGCGAACCAGGGTCGTCCGGTAAGAACACGACACGCGTAGCCTCTCGCCGACGAGAAGGAAATAAAAAATCGCGGAATGAGAGAGAGAGAAAGAGAGAGACCGATAGGTCATCGCAGCAGGGTGAACCTGAAGGGAAACGGAGGGCATCAGCAAAGAGAACGGACGGAAGGAAAGTCAGAAGGGTGCAGAATGGCTGGCCCCTCTCTCTCTCTCTCTCTCTCTCTCTCTCTCTCTCTCTCTCTCTCTCTCTCTTTTTCTTTCTTTATCTCTCTTCCTCTGCCTTTCCCTCGCTCTCTCTCTCTCTCTCTCTCTCTATCTCTCTCGAGGGGTGGAACGTTACTCGTTTCGAAGAGGCGGTAGGTTGAACGAGGCGGTGGTGGTCGCGGAGAAGGAGGTGGACGTGGAAGAAGAGGTGGTGGAGGACGGGGTTCGTCCTATCAATCACGGTATTATTATCGAGTCCGTGATTAGCAAGGCATGCTAACGATATCTCTGGCCGGAGGCAGAGGGCAACGCTAGGCCGTTGTGCTCTTGTGTACGCACGCGTATGCACGTATGCACATACGTATGCATCGCTCGGTACGAGTGTACACCGGCGTACGAGTACGTAAGTGTGTACGCGCGTCCGCGAGTACTGGATTTCGTGTGTACGTCAGATACGTGAACGTATGTAAAGGTATATGTGTACACGCGTGTGTGTATGAGTGCGCGCGGATCGGCATTGTCCGCAATGCAACTGGAGTGGCCGCGATGCGATTCCGGAATAGTACCGGAGTGTACCGTGTGTACCGTGCTGTGATGGTAGCGGTATGGTAGGTAGGTAGTCCTGGATGGTGGTGGTGATTTCAACGACGACGATATGGAGAAGGTCGACGGGGGCGCGAGCGCGCGCGCGCGCAGAGGGGGAGAGAGAGAGAGTGAGAGGGAGAGGGAGGAGACGGGGGAAGATAGGTCGTGTAGCACGGGGGAGAAGGCAAATGGAGAGAACCAGCAAGAGGAGATAGAGTAGATGGAGGTGGAGGAGGTAGCCGGTGTTGCTGGCTGCTGCCTGCCTGCCTGCTTGCCTGCTGCTGGTGCTGCTGCTGCCAGCA
Organism: Lasius platythorax; assembly: GCA_963971435.1. Taxonomy (NCBI): domain Eukaryota; kingdom Metazoa; phylum Arthropoda; class Insecta; order Hymenoptera; family Formicidae; genus Lasius; species Lasius platythorax. The sequence goes on from OZ020537.1 coordinate 12,818,608, forward strand.
GCCACCGCTGGCTGTTTCGCTAGCCGAGAGACGAGATGATTGTACGTAGGTAGACGGCGGCGGGTAGGTAGGTAGGTATGTAGGTAGCCTCGGTCTCTCGGTTGTTTCCCTCAACGCGTATGCATTGATTCGAGGGAGCGACCCTTACCGTTGTTGTATCCACCACGAGCGAGGCCAGGTCCGAGGGTATTAATGCCCAAGCCAGCCAAGCAACTTCGACTGTCGATTCATGAAATCGCGGCCGGGCTGATTTAATGTGCGAGGTCTGACCCCCCGGCCAAGTGTCGGAGAATTGGAATCTGGACCTCGGGATGTCCTCGGGTACTGCTGATACATCCCATATTCAGCTCCGTTAGCCTTCTATACGTCTCTCCTTCTCATGTCTTATAATTACCGAGACCCAATTGCAGCGATATTGTGTTAGCGCCAAGTATTCGGGTTGACTCAGTCCTCTTCCTTTGTCTAGTAATTATAATTTGTCTAGTAATTGTTTTTTTTTTTTTTTTATTAATGTTCATTTATATGCATTGTAATTTAAATTATTGAATTTATTTAATTTCAAGTAATCTCTCGTAATTTAGAGAACGAGACGATGAATTTTTTATTCTTTTTAACTCAATTCTCCCTCAATTTTTTGTTCACGTTTTATAGATAAGATTGTAAAAAAAGAGCAGCGAGCCGCTAATCCGGCTCAGTTAATCCCGACAGTCGATGCAATTGTGCCTAAGTAACAATTTCGGATGGCAGGACGTTTCCGAAAGAATCCGCGGCAAAATGGAGGATTGGATCGGAGCGGGCGATGTAATACTCGTTCGTTCCGGAGGGACGAGTAGAGTCCCTCAGTCCTATCTCTGGCGTGCGGCCGATATTCGGGTTATACGGATCGCTCGCAATGCGATTCGCGGCTAAACGCGTTACGGGGAACGTAATTTAGTCCCGGTCGCATACCCCGTATCGCGCGCGCTCTCCGCTCGGGTACGAGAGCCCGTTCCGCTCTCTCTCTCGTGTGTTTCTCCCGCGTCCGTCCGTCTGTGTGCACGTGTGCACGTGTGTATATACGTGCACGCGTGCCCCGCGTGCCTCCCCGCGGATACTCGCGTCAGATCGCGTCCGCCGCGCGCGTTTCTACGTACATTTCTCTCTTCCACCCTCGCGCTCTCTCGTCCTACCGAATCTCTGCGTCCGCCTCTTCCCCGCGTTCCTCTTCCGTCCTCTTCCCGCGCGCAATAGACGCCTCTCCCTCTCTTTCTCCATCTTTCGTCATCCTGTTGTGTGTTCCCCGTCTCTATCTCCTCCACCGCTCGTAACGTACGGTCACCGACGGATTCGCGCGGGGTTTACGCGAGGGATGGAGCGAGCGGTGGCGGTTGGATGTGTAGGGGTGGATTGCACGGGCGGCGAGTAATGATATTTCGCGCCCATTATGAAATATTCGAAATGATTTGCCGGGATTGTGCATTTTGATTTGACGTTCATCTGCGTAACCTAGAGCTGCTCGTGCGCGCGCGACCGCGTATACATGCGCGTTTTGTGCATACGACAGGGGGATGACGATCACACGGCATGTGTCCAATCGGCCGACGTGATCGTTCGTGCGCGTCGACACTTTCGTCGCGACGAGATTTTTCGCCGGGAAGAACAATTCGCATGACACCTACACAACCTCGATATCAAAATGCGCTTCGCGCGATTCTCGCCTCGCTATAATAATTTTTTTTTTCGAGACCGGCGTTATCATTCGCTCGATGCTTTCTATAAACAAAATTACATTTTAAACTAATTATAGAATATACAGATGTTATGACAGAGATTATGACATACTTGGGATATCGGAATATGAGTCGCGTAGAGCCTTGCAAGATGTTGTTTCAAAAGCTATTAGAAAGAAACTGCAACAATAATTTTATTGTTCGATTAATTCGAAGTTTAGCAGATATGCATCTGTTTTCATTAAAATAGGACATCCCGTATACATTTTCACACACATAGCCTATTCTATATTTATTCTTGAAATCTCGAATAAGCAAAGCTTTCGATACTTCTAATTTCCATTGTGTTTCTTTTTAATTACATTAATTCTATTAGTTATATTAGAGAAACACACAGAGAGAGCAAACGCGAGCGTTGCGACCCACTATCTGGCATTATACTGTTTATTAATGATATATTTAATAGCTAATGATAACGCTATGTATATTTAATAACGTAATAAACACCACGTATACAATCGCGATATGATTATATTGTAACACCCAAGTCGTAACCATAATTTAAACCGTAATTCCGACCGGAAGCGACGCTCGCTCATGGCCGCTCTCGGAAGCGTTGAATCCTCTAATCATCCTCGCCCTCGATTCTCGATTGAGATACTAAAATTTCGTTGCTTTTCTTATAAGCAAAAATGTATTTTAATATTTTTTTGTGTCACAGAAACGCCGTTCAAGAGAATTTTTGTTTACTGTTGTAATTTCCTTATATCCTGTACCTATGTGTGTGCGTGTGGCTTAATCTTTAAATATTATATACAAAAAACATTTAATTTATTATATTTTTTATATTTTACTTTTTAGTTTTATATAGTTTTTGTAATTTTTACATCATTCTATGTTCTTTCGCCTATTATAACAGAGCAATGAATGTCACAACGTAACGTCCAAATGCTTATATTTAGATACTTAACGTACTGACAGAGCATAGAAAATACATGAAGCAATGATGTACGACCGTGAAATCATACTTTCCAAATGAGCCTCTTATTACGAATTTCTCCGTCGTCTTTATTTGCCGCAGAATACACGCCAATGGCTCAGCAAATTCATGCTATTTGTCGGAGAAATTCTCTCCGTTCCATTTTCTGCGGTTTAACATGTAAACCACTGCACTTTGTTTACTTTCCAAGAGAGAACATGTCAGTCTTCCTGTCCCATCAGTAATAAGTAAGGATAAGAGTAAAAATAAAAAAAGATATTTCATTAATCAATGTTCGATGTCACATTTTATCAAGTATGACAACTAACTGTAATACTTGTAATTAAATAATTCTGTTTGATTATAGTTATAATAAATTGATTAAATCTAAATTTATCATAATTCTAATCTTCCCCGTGTCACTCAAGATAAATGAAAAAATAAAAAAAGCTTTCTATTATTCATTGTTTAATACATAAAATAAGAAAACGATAATTAGCTGACAGTTATAAAATATATAGTCAAATGATGTATAACGACGAATATTCGAATCATTTGTAGAAGACCGACTGCAAATCTATCGAAATTGAAATAAACGCCCAACTCTCTCTATACCTTCACATTAGCGGACGGTTTAAAATGATCCACCTCTCATTCGCTACACGTAATCGTTAACATCTATCGGAGAATGAAGAGGAATAAGATACGCGCTTGGATGACTAATTTTCGGTTTCAGTTTGTCAGAATTTGAAGCTGACGAGGGGACACGAAGCGACGATGGGCGTTGCGGAAGGGGGAGGGCGGGAGGGATGGTTGGTTTAAATTCTCTTCCGTCACCGCAAACATGCATATAACGCAGCCAGACGGTGCGTGTAAACGTGTAAACGCCGGACGGTGCCAACCGCTAAATACAAAAATCTCCAACCACCTGTGAAGCCGCCCGGCGCCGCCGATGTACATGTGTGTGTAACTCCGGTGTGTGCACGTGTACGTACGTGCGCGTGTACGTTTCCAAGTTAATTACAGCATAATTGCGGTCGACATTTTGTTGTTTGTCGCAGTTGTCGACCGCCGGTCCGATGCCGAAAGCGGATCGCTTTCAACCCTTTTCGCGCCGCGAATTCTTGCGATATCGCGCGCGCTTTTCCTCGCCGGCTCGATTCCCGTCGAAGCTGTCGCGGTCGCGACCGTTATTTCTGCGGCTCGAGTCCGCGTATCGCTATCTGTCTCGATCGGTTTATCCAGCAACTTGCATTATACTATCTATTTGCCAAGGTATTTGTGTGAAATCGAACATTTAAAAAATTGCAATGCATCGGAATAATTTTTTTCAAAATTTTTTTAAGGTGCCATTTTTTTTAAGATTCATCAAATTAATTCCAAGTTTATATGATGAGTTTTATGTACTTTGAAGTAATAGGAAAAATGTCATAAAAAGATCCTAATCAACACTGTGAAATATGGTTTTTATCAACTTGGTGCTCTCTTCCAAAGTTGTGCGTGGTATCCATTTAAAGAGCTTATTTGAAAAAGAGAGCATTTGTCTCAGGAAATAACTTTTTGTTCCCTAAACTTGATGGCACTCGTGTCGAGCAAGGTGCAACTTTGGGCTGAGACAAAAACACGCGAAACGCAATCGCGGAAAGGAGCAATGCGGTAGCGTAAGCGGACGAGGAGGATGGATGGAAAAGACAGAGGGGCGGAAGCGCGCGGAGATGTGGACGAGGCACAAAAGCGCGAGATATTCAACCCTATCGGTGCATACATATATATATACAGCCATGGCGGGGGCGGCTCTCCCAACCCCCATAAATTGATGCCAATGTACCTACGCGGCCCCGGCGCGTTATACGTCTGAATATTACGCACACTCGGCCCCCGCCCCCCGCTCCTCCCGCTCGACGGGGGGGGGACAGCAGCAAGGGGGGCAATACGAAGGGTAGTAGCAGGGGGAGGAAGGAGGGAAAAGGGGATGATGGCGTAGGGAGGCGGCGGCGTACCTACACGAGCCGCACCACCACGCCTCGGTTATGCCGTATAGAACACAATTAAGTAAATGAGCACGGGTTGCGCTCGCTATAGATACCCTCTATTATGTGTATTGATCTCTAGCGCGGACTCCAGTTACACGTAATACGTGTTTTGTCGTTTGTGCGTTCGTACGTGGCGGCCGAGCGTATGCATGCGAGCGCGTGCAAGTGCACGGAATAGATATGGCGATGAGGGAGAGGGCCTGAGAGAGGATGAAGGGACGGTGGATAGGGATAGCGAGAATGAGAAAGGGAGGAAGAGAGAGAGAGAGAGAGAGAGAGAGAGATAGGGACAGGTGCCCGGATACGAGAGCTTTGCCCCGGTGATATTCCCGAGTCGAATCCTCGCTAATGAAAAGTCTACGAAGTAGGACGAGCCGCGAAACGAAGGAGCACGTGGACGGCTCCATCGATTTAATGATTATCATCATTTAGTAGGAAAAAGCTGGACGAGCCGGTGGAATTTTTTAAAGCGCATCCGGAGTCGACGATTCAATAGGGATTCGGCATCATAAGGCAATACGGACATCTGGAGCAAAGCCCGTATGAAGGGCGGATTACGCATTTGGAAAATGTTCGCTTCAAACTGAAAATAGTCAAACATGTGTTTTGCGGATATTTCCAAATTTGTAAAAAGTAATATTGAAGATATAGAGAATATATAATTTTGCCCTCTCGATTATATACATCTAAATAATTTCGGATATATTATCAATAATTGCACTGCTACAGACACTTTTTTTTTTATATGGACGAAAGATAAAAATTCTTTTCATTCAAATAGAGTTCCATTCGGATGGTAATTGGATCCTTCGAATCATCTCATTCACAATTGTTAGTAATGTGTTATCCAAGCTAATTAGCTAATTGGGGTACATTCTCATTTGTTAGCGTGATTTTTATGCATCGCGTATCGCTGCGGTATGAGTGACACTTCCTTTATCGTCCAGGCCTGTCATTCGATGCTCCTGAGAAGATATCTTTCGCGTACGTTAACCCTAGTCAAGTGCCGCAGTCAAGTGCATTTAAAAACATACGCGTCTCTTCAACATGTAAAGTAAATACGCCTCATTGTGTACACGGTAAAAAAGTTATAACCAGTGCTGAAATAAAGTTATGCTAAAAAAAAATATGTGGGTGCACACATGCACACATACACGCATACACCTTACCGTTCGTGACTCGTTACAATTAAAAAATTCACGGACACTTTTCGTACGAACGAAAATTGTAGAATTCACGCGAATTGGCAGTAGTTTCATGCTATACATTCCCGGGGTTTTAACAACGGGGGGCATTATTTCCCGGCCATGCGCGTTGCAATCTTCGCTCCAAGTTCCTCATGATATTTAATCAGGCGGACGCCGCAGCGCGCGATCTTTCTGCGTTCTGCCGCTCTCTTTCTCTTTCTCTCTCACTTTTTGTTTCCCTTTCTTTCTTTTTTTTTTTCTTCTCTTTTCGAGGGAAGAGCTTTTTCCTGAGCGGTCGCTCCGCAAAAATTTTCCCCCGAGCGCGAATAATAAATTCCGTTTTACGAGGCGCTCTTAATTCAAGTGGAAATCGTTGTAGTTACGTGTTATCGCCGTCTTTGTCCTCCTTCTCCTCCTTCTGCGACCGCGCCGCGACTCATTCTCTCGTTCTTTCTTCAACTATAGCAAGTAGGTTGCTACGACTTATGTGTATTTACTGCGGCCCGCCAGCAGGAAACGGAAAGATAGTTATCTGATGGCGAGAGGGTCGGTGAGATAGAGAAAAAACAAACGGAGAACAACGAAAGAAAGAGAGAGGAGAGAGAGAGAGAGAGAGAGAAAGGGAGGGTGTAGAGAGGTGGCCAGGTAGACGCCATAGTTATTTATTTTCCCGCGGCTGATTATAATATTACGCAAGCCGGCGGTATACGCTCGCGTAATGCGGATGCAAATGCGACAGACGAGTTATACCGAGTCGACTCGGCGAAATCTTCGGCCCGGAGCCGTATTTTATTCATACGCCGCGCGCGATGCACTAGCTGGCTGTCTGCTCTGCGTTTATGGATATTTGTATATCATGCGTACGTGCATGCGCATTATTGAATAAATGGTGCGTGTGTCATTGTCTAACATTTTGCAAGAAAAATAAATATATGTATCCGGTCGCGATGACGCTGTACGACTAATGCTCGGTCATCGTGACGCAACTTTCATGAAAATGTCGAATTCTATGTATTCACGATATAAGAGCATTGTATATCGCGTGCGCATGCATGTATGTATATATTTTCGATCCGCGCACTCGCGCACTTTAGGAAGCATTGAAATATGCTAATTGCGAAATGCGCATATAGAAAGTGATCTTTAATCCGACGGATAAACACATTATTCTTATGCTACTTGCATTACTTACGATTGCAATCGTCGTGCACCGCTTATTCCTGCCGCGTCTATGCATTCCGAGCGCGGATGCACGTACACGCGCGCACGCACGCAATGTACGCACTGCCGTGCGCAAGATGCGTTTATGTAACGCGTGCAGCAAAGACACGTAAACGCGCGGCGACACGGACGAGGGAGCCCCTCCGCGCTGTGTGTTTCGCATAACGACATATTATTTATATAAGCGACGTTGTCTCGACAAATCGTTCTACTCTCGCAAATTACTCGGAATATAGACGGGCGTAAGTAATAGCTATCCAGCGCGCAGGAACGCAACTCGCGGCGAAATTTCGCATGGTATTTTCAGCAAATTCATGCAGATTTCAATGTAACTCGGTATCCGCTAAATTAGAGAGACTCGACAACAATAAATAGCAAACGTGTATTTGCGTGCAGAAAGATTAAAATAAATAAACAAACGTAAGAAGAATGAAAACGAAAGACATATAAAGAATAAAAAATACTATCCCGAAAAGTGTATGCGTGTATGTGTGTGTGTGCGTGCGTGTCATGAAAAATAAAATTAATGCCGCCGATTTAATTTCACACAAAAGATTTGAAAATATCTTTGTGCCAACGACGTTTTGCTTTTCAAAGAAAATTCTCACTATTTTATCTCTCGGCGTACAATCCGTCGTTTGCATCACTAGATCTGCCACTTTGGTAAAATATCTTGAGTGTCGGAAATAAAATTTGTCCGAAACACGCGGCTCGCCGTAATATGCGAGGGAAGGGAGGATGTAAAAATATTCCAATTATATTGCTAAACTCTTTAAAGCACACAGGTAAAAAAACTCGGCAGAACGGAAGAGAGACGGATAGGTAGATAGATAGATAGATAGAACGGACGGCGGTTTATTATGTTCCGGGTGGGAACCCACGAGAACAATATACTCGGGATATACACGTAAGTGGTGTAAAATGACGGGCCAGAAAATTCGAAAATAACAGTGAAATGCAAATCTAGAAAGACACCGAATCCAATTTAGCGACGATGCAATTAAGATGCGGAAAATAAATCAACGCAAATAACGATCGCGTATAAAAAATAAAGTGGTGAATTTTATTATAGAAAGGATGAGGACATATGGAAAGAAAGAAAGAAAATCAGAGAGAAAAAGAGAAGTTTATTTAGCGGAAACGAGAAAGAAGGAGGAGATACGTGGGGGAGGAAGGATGGAAAGCAGCGCGAAACGCGCGGACGGCGAGCGCGTTTTAAGCGTCGTCGATCAATTAAATCCTTAATAAAAGGACTTCGTAACCAGATTTCGCTTACGAGATAATAATGCGCATTACGGCAGCTCTCGGATGCGTGAGACGACTCGCACGCACGTATGCACGTATGCACGTATGCACGTATGCACGTACGCATTCACGCACGCATTCACGCATTCACGTACGCATTCACGCACTCACATACGCACGTAACACACGTGGCATAAACACACGTAATGCGCGCGAACGCTCCGCTCGCCTTCCACATCGTATGTATACACAGGGTGTCCTGGCCGGAAGCGCGCGCGGCCTCGCGCCGGCGTAACGTTATTTTCTAATTTCCCATTCATGGGCTACCGTTTAGTTTCGATTTGCCGCTTCGTTACGACGCCCGGAGATTTACACGGTCAGATAGGATTGTTGCACGCCGTCACTTTCCCCTCCTCCCACCCCCTTCCTTTCCTTCTCCTTGCCTCGTTTTATATAACCATCTTTCGTCACCGCAAACGCGATCTCCCTCCGGATATCTCGCTTCGCGATAATCTTTTCTTTCTGCTTCTTTTTTTTTCTGCGTTTCTTTTCTTTTTTTTTTTCCCCGTTCGTCCGCCCGGTCTTTCCTGGAAGATAATGCTCGGCCGCGCACTTTGCATTTCAAATGCGAGAGAGCCGGACGGACCGGAGGATCGATCGCGAATCGCGAGCGTACCGACTAACAACGCTAAAAGGGAATAATTTCGACGGCGATGCCGGGCGATTAGGCTGGTAGGTGCAATGCGTTGCAGCGCGGGAAGATTGCACTTTGTGTTGCAACGCGCGCCGTTGAATCCGAAGACGAAGCCGTAATCTTACAGTTAATTAATTTGCTAATGAGACTGAGAGACATTTTTATCTTTCTTGTGTTTTCTGAATATAGAAAATTATTTCTTCTTCTTGTGAAAAATAAACGATTATTGTAACGAATCTTGCGCTTTCCTTGAATATTTAATTTTTAACATCGGCGGCCGACTTTTCGAGAATTTTCTAGATCCAGCCCTGGTATAATTTAAAGTGCGGAGCGCGCTAGCTAATTTAAAATAACGAGCCGCGGAAATCTGCGCGTCGTCCTCTACGACTCGCAGATTTCCGCGACGCAACGTTCGCATTTTTTCACGAGGACAAACCTCCGCGTGTCCTTCGAAGTGGACCGAAGTATGTCGCCATCTGCTGAAGGTAAACGATTTTTATTGGTGCTCGATAAGGGAAACGAGAGAGAAATTTTATCGCGTCTCCGACGACCATGAAACGGACGAAGGGAAAGAAAGACGGGGTTATACAGGGTGCGCTTAAAAAAAAGACAAAAATTTTTATTAAAAATGAATCGATTACATTTGTAAAACTACGTGACTGGCGGAAAGCTGGTTTTGAGACAAAACAGAAAAGACTGTCAAGAGACCCTTGTTAGCTCCATGGCATTTTTACAAGGGAACCATGAATAGCTGTTCTTTATATGAAATATGCTATTTTTATTATTACAGTTTATTTCTTCTTATTATCTTTTCTAACTTTCCAGATTAATATTATTTTACCTAATATTTAAATGTATTAATACGTAGTTAACATATTAATACGTAATATAATACAGTTATATACATAGTTTGCACATTGAATCATTTAAATCGGAACTTATAATTTTTTATTGAATTAGACTTGTGTGTATGAGAGGAAGGTAAATAAATGAAAAATTATATTTTACAGTTAATTTTCAGTGAATTTTTATCTGCAAGAAGGATTTAGTGTCTCATTAATTTTCGAGATACTCAACATTATTAGAAATCGAGAAACTTCACTGAGAAATTTTTGCCAAGGAAAAATTCTTTGCAAGTAATATTATCGAGTCCCACCTTTTCAGGCGCACCCTGTATACATTTGTCGAGAACGGGAGGAGGCAAAGAATGAAGACTAGAGAAAGGAGGGAGGGGAGGGTGAGAGAGCAAGGTAGGGAAAAATGGAGAAAAAGGTCGAGAGCGTGGTACGCCGTGCCCAACGAGTAATAAGTTAGTAATAATATTTTCACAATATCTCTCCTGGATTGGATGTTATTTCATTATATTTTATTGCCTCTTACTATTACTCTTGCCGGTGCGGAAACCTCCCTCTGCCTCCCTTCTTCCCCTGCCACCCACTCGCCTCCCAGTCGGCCCCCCTTTGTCTCCCTTCGACTACCGCCGGCGTCCCGCGCTCCGTTTTATTATCTCGAGCCTCTCTCCGCACTGAGGGAATTCACTCGCGGAACTCATTATTGAGGGGTTTATTCTGCTGTAACCGTTGCTTGCCACTCGCCTGTACCCCTTTTTCCTTCTCTCCTTTCTTTCTTCCTTTTCGGCCAGACACGTCAAACACATTGCTCGCGAAACGGGCTGTCGACGAGGCGGCTGCGCGACTCGTCGTTCTCCAAATTCTTACGTCCCATTCTCTTACGCGCATAGATTTCAAAAAGTCAAATATATATAAAAGTGAGTATAAATATTACAATGTCAAAGATATAATAAAATGTTAGACGCGCATCAATGTAATAGTACCATCGCTTATATCGTTTCATGCGTGAGAGCAAAAGACACGTGTCGCGATAGGTAAGATTACCCTGCCTGCCCTTTACATGAGTAGAAAAAGTCAGTCGGCCAATAAATCATTCTCTTACTTTGCTGTCCGTGCAATCTTCGCCACCGCAGTTACGTATTTCTGCGGATTAACGTGTCTAAGGGAGCGCGAAGGGTTGCTTGTATTCGCGCGCAGATAGGAGCCTTTGTCGATCTTTAATCTTTTAGCTATAAGCATTCTATATATACATATATGTATATACGTCTAATTGAAAACTTTACAAAAAAACAAACAGAATTTTATGAATAAATATATATTGACGAAGGCTTGATTTACAACATTATCATCTTTTGTTGATAAATATAGCAAAAAAAAAAAAGAAGGCAACCAGAGGAGAGATAATGTCCTCAGTTAAGATTTTTTATCGTAATATAGAATATATTATTTATTATTAATTATATTAGAAATTTGTCTACCAATCTAGAATAATTCTCTTAGACCTTAATATAAATTACAAATACACACAACAATATTATATATAATTAGCAATTTATATTAAAATCTTAAAAAACACGATTATTAAAATTTTCGAGGTTAATAATTAATCCATTCGACTTTCGAGCTAATCTCTGGCGGAGCCGTCTGCCGTCGCTCACTTTTCTCAATCGCGTCCTTTTTTCTCTGTTTCATGACAGACCGGAGAATCGCGGGGAGGCGTCAACGCGCAGACGGACTTCGACGAGAGCAATGCACCCCGCATGGAAAAAGCGCAGCCTCTACTGCGAGCGGTATCGACAGCGTACGAAGACATGTAACGTACAGGTGAGTTGTACCACTCGGGCATTACACGGCCGGGCGCACGTTGCAATTTCATGCGGAAAGTTTCGCCTTGATTCCACCTACGTAACGAGCGACCGCGGCGTACCCCCTCATCGTCGGCTTCGATTTTCTCCTCCGCTTAAGGAAGCTCCGTTTTGAAAGCGAGAAACGACTCGCGTTACACGGACGAACAATGCAGGCGGAGGAAGGAAAAAAAAAAGAGCGCGCTCGATATATTATACGGGGTGTCTGGATATATTCTTTCCTGTCAGGCGATGGTATTCTGAGTTTAAGAGTCAGAATTCAACTTTCGCGAGAAATTGATGGAAAATTTTATATACTGCACTTGGGAATTTTTATAAATTTTAGTTATTAAATATTCTTTTCTTTGCTGATTTTACCTCAAATTCTATTCTTGTCGAAGTGAGATTTGCTTAAAATTAATATAAAAATATTAATTATTATACAGTCTTATAAGCACATTAGTGTAATGAATTCATATACTAATTATATTTCCATCGGCAGGCAAATTGTAATGCAACTTTGCTCTCTTGTTTGTTGAAGTGAAATATTTTGTGAAAGCTATCATATTTTTATGAACGCAATATCAAGCAAGTCATCGTTCACCGTTATCATTCTCTCTTATCTTGAAGATATGTTCTCATTATATATTTATACTCGTGCGCGAAGTTTGATTAACCAGAATCTAACTTCTCTCTTCTATCCACAGCCCGAAAAGAATGATGAACACCCTATATAAATATCGGCATGAGCGTTGTGCGTATTTGCGCGATATATTGCTCGTCGCGGCAGTCATGTGCACAAACTCGGCGACAGAAATAGCGAGTGTTGTCACCGAGAAATTGCGGCGGCCGATCATAAAAGTATTACATCAGCGGTCTGTAATGCCGCGCTCGTGCGCACGCCGTTTATGCATCGCTCGCGCGCGTATATTATATGCGTTATTGCTGCAACGAGAGAGGCGCAGTGACACAATGTCGATTTGTCGCGACGACGATGCGATCAAACGTGCGCACATCGTTCTCGCGAGGGTAATCGCCTAAATAGTCGTTCTATCGCTCAGTCTCTATCTCTCCTCTTCGCTCTCTTCGCTGCTTTTCGCGAGAACACATCAAGTCGATCCTGAAGAGAAAATGCACCGCTGCGTTTCAATTGGTACGATTGCGTACTGTATCGAGGCCGAGCAAATGTCCTTTTGAATTTGTCGCGGTATACGACAATATTTGTTGCAATCTAAATGAAGAGTAATGCGAGCGTCTCGTAAGATTCGAGACTTTTCTACAGAGTACAATTTACTTTTCCAGCTGATTATGAATTTAATAGAAAATATCCTGGTATATATATATACGAACGACCTAATCTTCATTTCTTTCTTAAATGGTTTTAAATGTGGGAGATTTTAGATGAATCATGGAGTTAATCTTGTTAATATGTCATGGTTGAAATACGTGACATTTGTCAATTACATTATCTATTGGGGCTTCGTCTGGTATAATTGAACAATATCTAGATAATTTTACGACGAATATTGCCATTCATAATTTATCCTTCCACAATGTTTCGGACATTTATAATCAACGATACACACGCGGAGGCAAATACTTCTAAGTATTGCCATCTATTTCGCGAACATAAGTAGACTTTGTCGGGGAACGGGAAATAACGGGTTTGCGAACGACGAGAGTCGGGGACGAACAGGGAGAGAGGGCCGTGTATTAATATAAGCTTGGCGTGACTAATACAACAATTTATCCAGCCACGGGTATTTAAATAGTTATGACCTAGGTCGCCGGCAACGAGGCGACGAGCGGCGATTTCGTCACGCGCTAACTCGCGCGAATTGAATTCGCCTCGGCGCTTTCGTGAATTAACTCCCTCGTCGCCCACGCGCCACTCACCGATCGCTGTCTGTCTCTATTTCTCTCTTTTTCCTCGGCCCAATATCCTTTTCGCTTGTTCATCAAAACCAATACGGCCGTTACAATGTTACGAGAAACATTATTGACGGTTTTGTGGAGTGAAATGTAATCCGCTACATTCTCGATGCAATAATTATGATAATACGACGATAGGTTAAATAAGATCGGAGCGTAAATCACGTTAAAATTATTGAGGTGTATAAATATTAGTTAAATTTAACTAGAGTTTAACTGATTATCCGTGTGAACAGAATTAGAACGGGACATGGAATTAGCTAAACCTCAGTTAACCAAACCGATATCTATGGAAATTGCTCTATGTATAATTCGCATGTTTAATTTGAATAATAAATCGAAATTTATTATCTTTCTACGCAATTTCACGAGTCTCCGCGTGTTGATTGTAAAAAGCGGCGGAATTTTAAAAGCGATCAAAAATTCGATTCATTATTTTTCCGTTATTTCTCAGCGTCCTACTGAAGTAAAGAGGCCCGCAGCGACAATCGAACTGCGCCCTTCTGTTTTGCGTCCTACGAAGAGTGCCCGCGGGTTTCCACCTACGGAACAGGACGTTCTGGTACTCCAACCCTCTTTTTAATTGTTATATTTATAAGGGGTAGTCTCGCTGCACATATGGCGGTTCCTCGGCGCCGGGGCTGGAGAACCCGGTTGTTTTTGGACACAGATATGGCTGGATGTGCCCTTCTTTTCACCCCTCTTCTCTTTTTCTCTTGCTTTCTCTCTTGCGAATCGATACTCGTCGTGAAACTCGGACTTCTCGCGCAATTGGAATGAGTCTTGAGGAAGAGTGAAAGCAAATTTAAAAATATTTTAGTTCCTCCATATTTTCAATATCTATAAAAAATATTTTTAATAGAAAAAAGGTAAAGGTCTCGATATGTCTAGATAGAAATTTTGAAAAGCTGCAGTTAACTAATAAGTAAAGATAGATGATGTAAAGGACTGCATATAATTATACATATATGTAGCAGATATTTTTTCAGTTTCAACAAAATATATATCTTCGAAAGAAATATTTTTAATGCTTGACACAGTTTTTCCATTTCTTTATATTTCTCGAAAGCTGGCGTGATTCTTGTATCATAATTTTCCAGTTCACGCATCATACGCAACGAGTTAAAATATTTGAAAAAAAAATTTAAAATTTATATTTTCGGCTTTATCTGTCACGTTTGACAAAGTCAGGATATTCTCGTAATCGCAATTTCCATACCTTGCGATGTGTCTCGCGGCGTGAATCGCACCAGCAATCGTAACACGTCCGTGCTGTCCGGTCAACGCATCCGGTCAAGCGGTAGCAGGAGATCACGCGGCGGCGCTGGTTGAATGCTGGGAAGATCGCGCGGATAGACGAGAGACGAGCACGAGGGGGAGACAACGACAGACGGCGAAGGGGGAGGGGGGGGGGAAGGAACGGGACGGCGGATGGGGCGAATATTGGACAACTAATTACCTAATCACTCATTATCCACCGCGGACTCCGGGCGCCGGTAGTTCGGCGCGCCAGGTACGTAGATAGAGGTGGAACGGGCTTGCCCGGAGGGCCATTGTGATACACGAAGCAGAATCATGCACGATCGTATATTATCGACGAGAGGACGGGGGGGTCGGAGGGAGGACAGGACGGCAGCGGCCATCCCTAAAACCCACTCTCTCCCCCTTCTACCCTCCTTTCGCCCCGCGATCCCTCTCTGTTGCCACGAGTGTCGGGGACTCGCGCGCGCGTTTAACGTTAGCACGGAATCGGAGCCAATGACGGGGCGGAATCGCGATGCGGAAACGATGCTTCCTTTCTCGCACCTCGACGAATCTCCCCCTCACCCCCTCCCGCCCCCCTTCCCTCTCCCTGCCTCGACATTACCGAGCCGACCCCGGCAGCACTATGCTCGCTTCCGCCCGCGCGGTTCTCGCCTCCTCTCGCTTCCTCGTCCTTTCTCCATCTTCTTCGATTATCTCTATTTTCGGTCGTCGGTGACGTCCGGAATAGATAACGGTTATCACTAATGCATCGAGCCGCTTCTAATACGGTTCCGGGGCGTTAGTCTGCCGTCCATCGTGCCGCAGTCTCGGCGATGTTTCGAAAGAACATTGAGGAAGGAGGAAAGATAAAATCGTGGTATCATCTCTTTTTACAATTACAAGCGGTCAAAAATCGACAGACTTTCATGAATCGAGATTCAAAGCGGCAAATAGGGATAAAATTTTATTTTTTATTGTAAATGGACTTTGGCTTGATAAAGTTTTAATTTGACGATAGATTGCGGAAATAATTAATGCTAAAAATAACAAAAAAGCTAAATGCTAAAAAAGTGCAAAAAGATATGATATCCAAATTTTCTTTAAAGAAACATTTTAAGAACTTTGATCGTTGTGAAAGGAAGAGAAATGAATGCGACTCACATATGTAGAAATTTATCAATATGGCTCTCGTATTTTTGACGACGCGTTCCGTCTATTTCCACGACTGTCAGATTGGCAAAGTAATAGCTTTTCGTTAAAAATTCAATCCGTCCTCCTCTCTGATGTCCGTTTCGAAAATAGCTAACTCGTTTTGAACTCGTGTCTTTTTTTCCCCGTCGTTTTTAATTCGATATGGCGTAACGATTCGCCGATGTGCGGTGATTTTCGTAGAGTTGCCTTAAAACGTTTATAATCATTTAGATCGACAAGCTATCCCTGGCAATACGAGGAAGATATTAGCCATTCGCTGAACACGTTTCTTGCAGACCGCGAAATCAAAATATAAATCCTACATGCAACATTATACCATTTTGAAAGCGTGATAATAAAAATAAAATTATTCTCTCTCGGATATATCGTGGCTAACTTGACAATTATAACTATGGTTTAATCACAGTTTTATCGAATGTGATTATTTTCGAGCTTCTTTTCGAATAATAATTTCCAATCACTCTTTCATGAATATATTCTTTGCTTATCGTGAAATTTTTATATTCTTTAATCCATTTTTCAAATCAATTTAGACTGCTTTACTTGGATGAAATTTTAATACCAAGCATAATTAGAAATATGAATTAAAATAATTAATAAAATATAAAAAAACGTATTGTTTAATGTGAATTCTGTTAGAAAAGAATACCTCATAAATTACTCAATGAATTCATTACTCGAAGCATATGGGGACACTCTATATTATATCAATTTATTTTACTTCGCTCCTTTTTTTTTCTCGCTCACTAATGTTTCTAAGAAAATATTATGAAAAGCAGCAAAAAAATACATTATAGAGTATAAAATCTAGTTCGCTCTCAGCATATGAAGCATTCTCGAGATTAGGATGCGGTAAGACAGCCCACCGGATAATCATGGTCGAGGCTGGATGTCGCGCCCGGTGTGGCGTGGTGTAGTGGTCGTCGTCGGGTTAGTCCCCGACGACCGCGCGATGCGCGTTATATGGAGGTTTAGGCCAGCGAACCGAGCTAACTGTAATCAGAGTTGCGGCGTTGTACAAGCGCGTTTCAGTCGCGTCGGACAGGACGGGAGGAATCCTTGGCGCTGCTGGATCGACCTGGAACGTCTCCACCTACCCTACCTACCTACCTATCTACCTACCCACCTATCTACCTACCTACCGGCCAACGTTCGGGAGATCGTTGCGTGTCCCCGGATGCACGTGCTCGGGGTCACGGCTGTTCCCGGCCGATACTCGTCCTGGATGGTCCTTAATCCTCTTAAGTGCCGTGTGGCGCGACTAAATATCAATCACAGTTTATATCAACCCCGGTCGGTGTCCTGGTTCCCTCCGGGAACCCGGAGGGGATTTCGACGTCCTCCGGAGGGGGGACGCGAGGGGGAGACAGCAACGTGGACGATCGATCGCCCGAAGAACTTGATCGGTAGTCCTTCGGGCAGTCGCGCTATAATGTGCTTTTGTTTTAGGTGAAAACAAAATGATAAAATTTCATTATCAAAGTTTGCAAAAAATTAAAAAGTTGAAAAAAAAAACGGATAATAATCATCTTATGTAAGAAAATGTTCTGTTAAAAGGATATTTCAAAGTTATACAAAAACTTGTCATGAAAACTGTGCATGGAAAATGTAAGATACAATATTTATACAATTCCATATTTCACTGTTTACTCTTTGGACTTTATATATTTTATATAGTTTTATAATGCTTTCTTTAGAAAATGGAAGAGATTTGCAAACTTTCAGGCCTCCCTTTCTTAGAATGCTTCCATCATTTATGAACTCTTTGTTAAAGTAAACTCCGACGTCTTTGATGGCCATATTCCGCGATAATATATTCCATTATGACGCTCATTCGTTAAGGATGATTCATGACTTGCACGCGCGATCGATCGCGCGTTGTTTGCCGAGAGAAAAAGGAACACAGGTAACGGCCCGTATTTATAGGACGATGCGATCAGTCGCGCTATCGCGTAGATCCATTTAAATACATTTAGGAGATTGCAAAAATGGGCTATTGCAACATCGATGAGTAGTTAGTACTTATATTTATAGAGCCGGGGGAGCATCGTCGTCGCGTGGATACATTTGGGGTACATTTAGAAGATTGCAGAAATGAAGTTTCGCGCGCGAGTCGACCGACGTATAATTACGCGTTCAATTACGCGCGCACGGCGATAAATACAGGCAACGTGGCTATACATAAAGAGTTTGCGAACTTAAGCTCGATTAATCGAAGGGCTGCTCGGGGCAATAACACGCCAAGCCACATTTCACCGGCGGGCAGACTTCGCGCTTTGGCCGCAGAGAAACTGAGAAGGACAAAGTCTTTTTCTAATGACGAAATTTACGGTCGCCGTAAAATTCTTCATTTATCATTGGAAAGATATATATATATATATATATATATATATATATATATATTCATTTTGGAAAAAAAAAATATATATATATATATATTCGCGTCTTACGCTTATCTCGCCGTCTCTTGCGAAACAACATATAGTCTATATCGCGATTATCGATCTTCCCGGATCGATTGCGGCAGAGGAATCTTCCCTCGCGGCGACAGGTGCCTCTCCCACGGGAGCTCCCGCTTTCCCCCTAACGCCATTAGAGAGGGGTTTTCGCGAAAATAGCGGCACGGTGCGAATAACGTACTCGCACTCGTATTCTGCCGCTATTCGCGAATACTGGCCCGGAATAATTCCGGGGTCGCGCGAGGACTCTTTCGTCGAGCGTGGAATATTTAATGGGCGATGACGAGCGCCATAAATAATTGATCGCATTAAGATTGCATCGGGTCTATAGTTGAGAGCCGCGGCACGTGACGCATCGCGTTCATATCTTTGTGTATCTGGATGTATATGCGTGAGCGCGATTGCATGCGCATTATGTGCGCATGTATATATGTATGTATGTATGTATAAGCGCGCGCGCGCGCGCGTGTCCGATTATCAAAGAAAAAGAAGATAAAGCGAATCGAGGGATAAAGCGTTGCGGGTTACGATCGGGAATAAGCGCTTGCGATCGAGCTTTCGAGCTTTCTGGAGGCGGGCGGCGCGTTTCGCCCCCGAGACGCGGGGATGACAGCCGTTGAATAATACAGGACTCGCGTCGAGGTTAGATATTCTTACGATCACCGTGAACCCTTCCCTTCCGCCGATACACGGCTAAATCGTCAATTATTCAGACCACGGCTTGAGCATTTTCCCCATTTCCGATCACATACAAGTATATGAAGTACGTCCCGGCTGGACATTGTTAACGGCATACGTAACTGCTTTCGTTTTCGAGTTCTCTACAAGAAAGATACCTCTCTTCACTCGAAGGGATTTCAGCTATAATGTCGAGCCACTTGGAGCGAGTTTCACAGCTGCGAGCAGCTGAATATCGCGATAAATCCTTGATGAGATTTAACGTGTTCCTCCGCAGCTTTCGAATCTATTTCTTGACATATTATCTTATAAACTTTCGATTATCAATTTTTTATGATTATAAGTGTGTAAGAATATTATATATGGAGATGCGATGCTCGAATCAGCAGATAAATACGAGTTAAAAATCCATCGTACAATTCTTCATTATTTATAGAATTTATCTTTAAATTTCTTTTCAAATTAATCTACGTATTCTTATGAATCTATAGTTCTGTAAATTATTTCTACAGAGATTTTTTTACAACTTACAATATTTCTACAGACAATTTTTTTTTTACAACTTATAATATACATATACCTTTGGCTCGATGGCCATTCTATATTCCTTTTTTCAAACGCTATGATGACTGTGTTTAAAATCTCTTGTATAGAAATCATATCGTAACCAAAAATCATCGCATGTCGATCGTAAAAAAGATCTCTAATTATACGAATAAAAAAAAAGTTTCTTCGTAACGAAAATTATACCGAGGCGATGTAAGAAACACCTCCTCGAAATTCACCGTAATAACAAACGGTTCTGAAAATCTGTCGTATTTCTGTACCGCAGTATTTTCGTTATAAACTTACTAATCTGGAGCAACACTCTCGGTATGTTCGGAGTCTTTCGCCACAGTTGGAACAATCGAATTGGTTCCAATTGCTTTAGTCTCGATTTCGCTTCGTAACGTCGATTGTCTCTACCGTATCTTTGCGTTTTTGCCCTCCGTGTCTCCCCTTCTTCGGTCCTCCAGCTTCTCTTCTCGTCTTCCTCTTCTTCGTTCGTTCTCCCGGGAGCGGGTTAACGAGATCGGGGGACATTTTAAAAGGACAGAGCACCGCGCTACCTGGAAAGGTACCCCCTTTAATTATTCAGGCGCAATTAACACGTCAATAGGTCCGTTGCACCTGGCTGCCGTCTTCTGCCAAATATGTACGTACATTCGAGAGATGGCGCGGCCTTCTGCTTCCGTTTTCTCACAAACGTCTCTCTGTATTCATTTATAAACTGTTTTTTTTTTTATTTTCTTTTAACATCTCTTTCTCGCGGATACGGAAAACGATCGCGCTTTCTCTCTCTCTCTCTCTCTCTCTCCCTCTTTCCTCGCTTCGTTTCGCTTTACTTTGTTCATCTCATTTTTATTTTATTTTACTCTCTTACTTCAAGCGTCTAGTATAAAATCTTTAGTCGTGTTGCCTACGGATTATGTTATTTTATGCTGGGTCAATGCTTTCTTTCTCAAATGGTATGTTTGTACTTTGTAAGACGGTTGAAGATTTTAAGCAGTCCTCTGCGAATAGTATATAAATATATACCTTTATCTCTTTTTCTTTCTCTCAACCTGATTTTTTTTATTTAAGTCAGGATTATGATATATCCTATATTCATTTGTTTATTCGTATTTTTATGTTCAAAAACATCATACAAATTATTTTTTTATATTATACATAATTTTCGTGCAATAGTCATGTATCGCTTATTTCTTATCTTTGCTTTTTTATTATTTTTTTTTTTTTGCATTTATTATTCGCGAATATTTAGTTTTAGAATATAAAATCGCGATTTCATCCTATTGTAACTTTCTCTCTAAGAAAAGCAGAGCCAAGTCATCACCGGTCATAACGCTAACCGGTAGCAACTTTAATATAATTATCTCTTTAATATAAGCTACTCGAATATTGATGGTTAATTATTTTCATGCAGTCGTATCGAGACGCGTTCCGCGACTCATTTGGCGATTATATACTCCGAATTATCGCTGCCGAGTTAATTATAATCCGCGGATCCGCGCTCGCACGGATTAAACGCATTTTGTGGCAAACATAGATCGCGCTTACATCATTAACATTCTGGGTGTCGTTACGCGTTCTACTTATAGAATTCTCCTCGCGGAGTTCACCGTGACGTTTTACGCGGAAGCGCATAGACACGTTAAGTATTAAGCTTCTCAAGTATTGATGACCGATTGTTTCTTCGGATCTCCGCTGCTTCTTGCTAGATGCCTTTAACTCGCTTTTCGTTTAATGCATCGCTAGCTCAGAACTTATTCGGGGATCCGAACTGAATTACTCTGCAGCTAAACGGAATCACAATTAAATTCCTAGTACTTTGAGAGACAGTGAGAATATTCAGGAAAATGCTGTTGCAGCAGCAGCAGCAGCAGCAATCGGATACATGATGCAACAACGGCGTAAGAAGATCTTTCCTTACGACAAGCGAGGACGGTGGACGCTTATACGCGCCATAAAACGGTGCATCGAATTTTCATTTTCGTTCCTTTCGTCTTTCAGATATTTATGGAGATTTGTTCCCGTAGAATCGCCCGTGAATAATTTCTTTCACGGATACTTTCTTCCTAAATAGCGAAAAGGCGAGACGAGCCTCGGTAAAGCCGGCGTTTGATGCCGGTTGAGAGAAAGTCCTGCTTTATTGCTCGCGCGACGGTCACGCGTTCGCATAAATAATGTAGGAAAGGGGTTGCGGATTAAACTCGTATGAACACGCGGAGTTTTCATCGTGCTTCAATCGTTCTGCGCACAACGATAACAATTTAATTCTTTTTTCACAGCGGGGAGCGACGAGACGAAAGGGTTGCCGTCGCGAAAATTAGCATGTCGCGGATAGTTTTAACAACTTAGAGGCTCGTTGGAATATTCCAGTTCGTAGAACGCAATGTCCTTCCGAAGATAGATAAAATGTTAAATGTTTGCTTATCCCTTTCGATCGATGTATCCCGAACGAACGATCTATCGGAATATATAATAATTTTTATTAAGTATACATATTTGTATATGTGTATGTGCGTGTAAACGCGTCGTTGAAATTTAATCGATTCTAAGAATTTTTCCGCACGGATGACGTGAAATTTACGAAAAGGCTTTCGCAATCTTTGAATCTCGATATTGCTTGAATTTCAAATTTTATTTCGCAAAACTTAAATTTCTTATACATCGAAATCTGATTTCGTATATGATATCATTGTTTTAATCTTTGAAACGCTTAAAGCTTTCGCGATTGGATTTTTGCACTTTCTGCTTTGTAGTTTCCGATACCCTGGCATTTTCGAGATTGTGGTAATTCTTGATCTTTCAATCTTCCGAGAGTTGAACAATGATGAAACGTTTCGCAATTCGATTGGGACCAGGAATTGCACATATAGGCAACTAATTTCTTGGTCCAGGGATGGGATCGGAAAGGATCCGTTTGGAGGCGCCATAAAGGTGGCACTCGCTATCGACAACCTTGTCTTGCGGTACTATAGGTACACACAGGTCTATGTATACAGATACATGTAGTATGTATAGGGTGGCGCCGAATACGAGAGAGAGAGAGAGAGAGAACGCGGCGTAGGCGAGCGGGCGGGAGGGATGAAATGCGGGGTCGCAAGTCGGTATTGTCGTCGGTTACAAATCAAATACCCGATATCATTGTTCGCTACAAACCAACCCATCCACTCGCCTTTCCTCCCCTCCCTCTTCCCTTCCCGCCTCCTCTTCGCCGCATCGCGTCCCCTTCTGCAACGTTAACCACGTGCACAACGTGCACGCTCCGCAGCGACTACGACTAATAACTATTGCCAGCGTGTGCAGCCGTGTGCGTGAATGTTGCACGAGCACAATGCCCACAACGACGACGATGATGGCGACAACGTGTAAGTGGTGAAAACATTTCTGCTACTCGGTATGAAGTCCTGTCATCGCAGCCTGAAACGCGCTGTACTCTCACTCACGTGAGAACCCGGTGGACAACCCTTTTAACCCTTTGGTCTCTCCTTTTAACACTCTGTTGCAAAGTACAATTTATACAGGATGTCCCGAAACCATAATACTTCTCTTCACTATAAATCGTAAATGCCGACTTAAGGAAAAGATGATTATACATTACATTTCGAGATATCATTTTCAAGTCATTAAAAAACTAAAGAATTTATAAATAGATGAGAAAATAGGGGATAAAATATTACATAAATAAAATTATTACAAGTGGTACAAATCG
This sequence comes from Lasius platythorax, assembly GCA_963971435.1. Lineage (NCBI taxonomy): Eukaryota > Metazoa > Arthropoda > Insecta > Hymenoptera > Formicidae > Lasius > Lasius platythorax. The sequence continues at coordinate 12,842,155 of OZ020537.1, forward strand.
TTTTTTTCGTCATTTTGAGAGGCAGTGTTTTCTTTGCCAACTTCAACTACTATTTCACATCTGTTCTTATACGCGAGAGATGCGCTTTCCATCTCACAAATCTCGCGAAGATAGACGTGAGATCCTGTTCGCGCGATTACGTTTGTACGAGTGTTTTCATCAGTCATCAACCGCAATATCGGATTGGTCGTATGAAGGGACGAAAGGGCTTCGCTATCCTAGGCTTTTATCTCGACGTCTTCGATGCCGGATTCGCCGCCACGGATTGAAACGGATGCGCGTAATATCGATATATCTTCGAGGGAACATTCTTGAAGAGATTTCCCGATCGCACGCCTTCTCCGGTAGCGTGGGAATGTGACCATTCAAATTATATAGTTACATCGAACGCGATTCCCGACAAGCAAAACACAGGTTATTCTAGAAATGTTGCGTACTTGCTCTCTCAACTATACATATATATGATCCCTCTTTACAGACGTCGGGTTTATCTGTGATGCTTAGATACCTCGTCGTTCCGCGAACCTTCAAAGAGACTTCATCTCTTTGTATAATTAAATTTATCAACCGGACTTTTCGAGTTACATTATTTGAGATTTTATCATATTAATTAAAACCGACGAACTTATTCCCTTCTGACAAGTGTTAACTAAACGCAGACTCGATAGACAACGTAAGCATTTCGACACGTGATAGCTTTAATCGCTGTAAGCGGAGGGGATTATATGGAGAATACCGTCGGCATTCAGAAGATATCCGAACGCTTCCTTGGAAACAAGAGGCTGCAAGAGGAAACGCGAGTGTAGCATCGCGCGAGTATCGCGAGGCGTCGCGATACCACGCTCGCGCGTGATACTCGTCGTAACACGGCCACGGTAATTAATCAGCGGGTTAATTATGGCTCAGTCGACGAGTCTATTCCTGCATCGGCGAGGACTCGAAATATTCACGCGAATGGCTTTCCTAGTCGCGTTAGGCAAGTTACCGGGGGGGGGGGGCGCCGAGGGGGGAGAGGAGGGCGCGAGGACAGGGGATGAGAAACACGAGAGAGGAGAGACACGACCAGAAGCGCTGGATGGACGAGGGGATGCGAACGACGGGCTGCCAGAGCGGGCCAGGGGAGGGCAGAGACTCGGCTAGGCACCACCACCCCGGAGCGAGCGATTAATGATTCAGGGGCAGAATTTCGCGATGCTGAAATATTAAGCGTATAACCCTCTCGTTCTCCGCTATCCCTCCTTCTCTAGCGCGCGTTCTCTCTTTCTCTCTCTCTCTCTCTCTCTCTCTCTCTCTCTCCACCCTTACCTCTTCTCTATCTTCCCCTTCTCCGCTCTTCTCCGTGCAGCCGCTATGCTCCCTTTCTCTTCGTCACCCTCTCGAAGCTTCCTTCGCATCCTCTCTTTCTTTCGCGCAGCGTAGGATACTTCACTGTCCCCCTCATCGTCCTCTTTCGTTCTCTCTCTCTCTTTCTCTTCTCTCTTTCTCTCTCTTTTTGTCTTTCTCTCAGTCTCGCGTCTGCCGCGCGATATACGCACGGTCCTTTTAGGTTTCACAGGCATACACGTGCGTACTGGGTGCTCTAAAAACAACGACACGTTCTAGAAGTCAAAGCACAGAGTAGCAATCATTTCGAGATACATAGAAAAATTTTTGAGTTATTTTAACGAATTAAATTCCCTGTACATAAGCGCGATTGAAAAGAAACGTTTTATCAACATTTTACATCTGAAGATTAAATCAAATGAAATATCAAGTATATTCTGACGAAAAATTAAATATTAAAAATTAAATATGTGACCGCCGGTCTTGTATTAAATATTCACAAGTCTGTTCCATATGATTTACACATTGATCTACATTGTTATTAAAATAGATGAGGCACGCACTTTGCAAACACATCCTGTAAACACGATCATAGGTTAACCACATGCTATTTGTCATAATCGTTTGCATCAGTGCTTCAAATTAGTTGTACTTTAACAATTACAGACAATTTTCGAACGTTACGTCTATTATTCCTCTCACCCCTTTCTACTTCTTATCGTTAGTGTTTCAGCAGCGCATAAATATGTAGATCTACACATAGAAAACAGACCAAAATAAATTGTCATGTGCCTTATCTAGCCGCTCGTTACTAAAGCGTGAGCGACAAGGAAATGGTAAGCAAAATATCCGAAAACTGTCTCGAAAGTATAATTAATTTCGAGCATTGATTTGCATGATAGATTCTACGTATCATACTGATTAAATCGTATCTCTCTAAAATCAAATATAAATAAAAATTAATAATCTCGCGAAATCTCGTTCTTCAATTAATTCCAAGTATCTTCAACTTTGATAGAACGTTAATTTAAGACTCACATATAAAAATATTTAACGAGAAGGTGATTAACGAAAATTAAGAATGCACAAATAGGATGGATAATTGTCTCCAAGCTCCTTTTCTCGAAGAAATATAAACTTTGAATAATGTAAGGAGATCGCTCCGAGACACCCTGTATACAATCCGCTGTTCGTACACGCGCGTTTGCTCGCTCGCGCACGCTTAGCCACGCGGCGGCAGCATCATCAATATTTCTCTTTGCTCATTGTTCTTGTACAATGCGAACGCAAGGCCGCTGCCGTCTCTGTAATGCCGGGGGAGTGCTGGCGTCGCCGGAGCAGGTAGCGATTACCGTGGAAATGGCTAATTTTAAGCCACCTCTCTCGCGGGAGAGACACGCGTGGCGCAAGACGGGACGATCGATCGATCGTTCGCCGTGCCACGGCGAAATAAAGAGCCGATCTGATCCGAAACTTCCTAAATACTCTAGAAGAACCAATCCCGAGACCTTCTGGTAGTCTTCTTGTACAATGGATAACGATAACGTGGTAATATGAGGCAGGGATCTCCACATTAACAAGAATTGATCTACTTGACAGAACGAAAAATATTCATCAGAGAGAGGAAATTTTTGATAAAGATTATATCTCTTCGAGAATATGGGTTTTTTCAAATTAATGGGAAGAAAAAAATACTTGGTTATAAAAATACCAGGTATGGAGAGCAAGCATAAGTGGTTTTTTTCACAGGAGATGCACATTTTTCCCTTGGCAAAGTTTATAATATAAAAATATGGTGTCAAGAAAACGGTGCATACATATCGGATCTTTATAATTTTATATAACGTCAATTGTTGCTTGTTTTTTTATAAACGAAACTATTTATTTCTGTTTCATTATTATTATTATTATTAGGTATATTTATCCTGTATCATTTATTTCATATTGTTATGAGAAAGATATAAAGGCTCTTTCCATCTTGTATTTCCATATTGTACTCGCTGAAAATTTAAAGTTTATGCCGTCAAATTTCGCGAGTTTTGAAATTAACGAGAATCGTCATCGAAACTTCGCTTCAAAGATATTGCGCGAATATCAAGAAGTAAAAGCCAGCCGTTTGAAATGCGTTACGATCGTGGACGGTCTTTTACGAAGAAAAGATTTTCCATCGCGTTTTGTCAGGTCGCGCGCACTGTTATAGGTGGAAATAGTGACAGATACAGAAAATCCGAGCGCGTTGATACTTGGCGCTTTTATTCTATCGCGCGCCACGCGCTCGCACGTTCATTTTTTTCATCTCGTATTTTTTCATAACTTGCTCCCGAGAGTGTATTGTCGGAACGAGAAAGTAATGTCCGACCCCCTTTCGAATCGTTCCCCCTTATCACGTTCGATACCAGGGATCACGATCGAGAAATCTCAGCGTCGGGATTGTCGTCGTCGAATCAAGATCGCGATCGTCACGATTGTTCGCGAAAAAATTCAGATTCTTTTTACAAAGATCTTTCTCGCGACTCCTCGGTTCGGTCGAAATTTTTCCGCGCCAGCGCCACGACGGATGGCGTTAGTATACTGTTTGCAGTTAAACAATATTACGTAGTAAAATTTATAGCCCACCACCTGCTCGGCCTCGCACTCTCTTACAATGCGCTCGCTCGCCCTACGCAAGGGTGAAAGTATCAACGATATGAGAAATACGGGCGTTATGACCAGTGCCACCCCCGCTGCCGTTTGCCGTTCCCGGTTTGCGATGATCCACGGCTTAACGGATACTGTGTTCTGAATGTATTTTTTTTTTGTTTTCAAAGTACCGAGAATGGATTTGGATTCGCGAAGGAAATTCGTAGAATCGCCGCTGTGTTAATTTTTCGAAATAAGAAAGAACGCTTTTCGTCTCCGCGAAACTAAACGGAAAAATCTGCAGAATTGTAAAGAAAAAGAAGGCTGTAGTTGGCGAGCAACATCGATATTTTGTAAATATTATGCCGACATAAACCATGTTACGGTAACATCAAGTTTGATATTACATATTTGCTGTTCGAGTAACAGCAACTAAAGTTGTTGCGACGGTAAATGTAAGTCATACGTATTCGCGCTTTTACAGCGAATGTACGCTTACATTTTTGTTGCAGAGAATATAGCGTCATTCTCTGCTGTTCTTGCAACTAACAAGTTTCTGCGTGTTTGCGCAAGAAAATTCTAATATAGAATTCGATATTATCATAACGATATTCCATTTCCGCGACGACGCAGTAACTCTTTACAAAATCTTGTATGCAATAAAATACGATTGAATTTATCTTTATTCTAATAAATAAATTATATTTCGCGTTTCTTTATTTCTACGATCAAATATTATTTTCATTTCCGGTTATGAAAATTACGATACTCTTCAAACGAATAAATGATAAGTTAAATGCACTTATTATAATTCTAGACATTTACAATACTCATGTTTTTTTTTTTAAACTTAATAATTCTAATCTACTTGCGTAATTGGAGACGCGAATAATATACAGATGTGTAAAGACAGTCACACAAAACGATTGGCATTTCCGCAAACATGCGCGACGTAATAATAATCATATGTCGAAAGAACGAAGGAATAGATCGCCGCTCGACATGCGGAAAAATAACGCACGCGGCTGGCCGCCTCGCGTTTATGCGTTCTGCGGTCCGTAAAGGACGGGCGATATTCCTTCATCAGAAAGCCCGCGGGCGTCGTTATTCGTCCGCATATATCCGACTCATTCGCCGTTCGGCATCGCTACCGTTACCCCCGTTTTTTATGCTTCTAATATCGCGCATACGGCTTTACGCACGACGGGGGAAACGCGGGGGACGAAAGCCGGGGCAGTCGATTTCGAGCGGGGACCGAAATCGTGTTAGAGACTACTCTACATTCTTTACGATGAATCCGCAGTACGCCGATAAATCTGTGTATCGAAAAAAAAAAATGAACGAATTCCGAAGATATATCCTTCTAGCGAGACCTATTCGTTTCTGCGCGTTATTAGTTTTAGCATTATTAGTGACATAATTATTAACTCTTGTATTAAAAGTAAAACTTTCACGGAAAAGAATATTAGCTAATAACTAATATTTTTAAGCTTGAATTTAACGGGGAATTTCGCGTTAAATTATAGTTAAAAATATTCGTTGCTATAGCTAAAATTTAGACATGGTAATTAAATTTCAGGTGTAGTATAGGGACACCTAAAATTGAGTTACGGTAGCTCATATTTTTTTTTCCGTGTTGTTGGACGCTATTTTTCTGGTGCAAATTTTTGAAATATTAAATGCAATAAATATCGCGCCGATTACTATCTAATTGAATATTATACTATCTACCTGCATCGTCGTTTCTGCGTTTCTCACTACATTTTAAATCGTGCAGAGTCTAAGCTTAAAGAGAAATTTCGCGGATGCGTCCGACGCAATCGTTAGGATAGATTCTTAGACGGCCGACCACCCCACCTGACGCTCGCTATCACCAAAATTCGAGTTAATAGCCCCAGTTAGGGGAGTCCGGCGGGTGGCTCGCAAGGGTTGGACGCGGGACCGTTTCTCTTTGTAGCCTTAATTCGATTAAGACCGCCATCTTTCCCGGCCGGCACCGTCGACGTCGCGCTCGTAACTCCGTTATCGAGGCACGACTGCCCAAATTCGATCGTCAATATCGTCTTGTCGGTCCTCGGGAGACAGCAGACGGTGAAACCGCGTCGACGCTGAATAATCGTCTGCTCTTTGCATCCCCAATTACTCCGCCACGTGCCACCGCGGGAAAAGAAAGGGTGGATCCTTTGGGGTGCGGCTCTCGCACACGTACACATACACACAAGATTGTCGTTAATGTGATGAACAATAACCTGGACTATTCTCGCGTGAATAGAGCAATGTCAGAGTAAATAGCCACCCACTTCGCGATTTATTTTTAAAGCTAGAATTATAGATACTATTTATTGTATAGAGCAATATATTTGAATGTAGATAGAAAGATATGGGGGTGTGATAGTCGATTAAGACTGCTACTATATTCTTGCTTAAGAACATTACTTTAGCAAATATTTTAGCGCGCAGCTTCTATTACAGCCATCTATCTCTACAACTATGATCGTCTATTCTGGAGCTATCCGGAACTTTGTACATCGAAAAGACGCTATTCTTTCTTACTTCCAAAGTAGTTTTAGTTTAGAGACAGAGAACATATTTTCTCTCCTGAATTATTTTGATACCAGATATCCATTATTAAAGTACCTATATCAAAAAAAGAAACTGCTCTCGCACGTCTATCTTTTCTCTTAATTATTACTTGTACATTATAGTTTCTATCTTATTAAATTAGTGATTTCAAAATCGTTGTAGACATATGTGTTTACAACTACAGACTATCCCGTATATTTCCTGGCTTCTGAGAGAAATATGTTCCAGATTCGGTATAAAATATCATTCATTCATCAACTTACGGCGTCTATTTATTACTGCCGTAACTTTGCCAAGAAGAATGCAGCAAGTAATCGAGCTGTGCAATGCGGTGTACCAGACTCATTTAGAAGATACGGTTAGAACGCCGCACGTTTCTAGTCGTTCATCTCGTCGCTATCAGGACAATCGTTATTGTGCGCAGGTGCAATAAGATCCTTATACTTAATGCGCGAGACTCGAGAGAGCTTTCTTGGAAATTCAAAAACACCGTCCGCGTTTGTAGAAGTCTCTTGACGTCGCTGCCGCCGCCAGCATTCGTTGAACTCACTTACAACCGCTGTAAAAGAACAAATCTTGATAATTTTTTTTAACATTCGCGAATTGAATTCTATGTGCTGATGCATCTCTATGCATCTTTACGAGGAAATCAAGTCGAACTAAATTCCGTCTGTTCTCTCGAAATCATTCTTTCCGATTTCAATTTCAACTTCAAATATATGCACGTCAATTTTTTTTTACGGATTCTAAATAAAACATAGAAATTTCCAACAATTGGACAATTATTTGAAGTCTCAGGTCTATGTAGACGCCTCTCGTAAATGTTTCAGATCGTCAGTGTCTTCATCGAATGCTCTCTCAAAAATTGTTTTCACGTTACCCACTCGTTTAAATCTCATCGCTTACACGAAGTAGGTAAAACCTACTTTCGCAGGGGTAAATCGCGCGATTCTTTCCTAGAATGCATCGATTCCTACGCGATACCTGCAGAAAGATAGAGCAGCGTCCCCGTCATCATCGTCGTCGTCCTCGTCGTCGTCCTCGTCGTCGTCGCCGTCGCCGTCGCCGTCGCTGCCGCCTGGCTCTCCACCACCGCTCGGTGATACTAGTAACGACAGAACAACCACCACTACCACCTCCGCCATCAGCAAAGCGCGGCCTCCTCTCATCATCATCAGCGGATCGCCGTTTCGGGAGGCCGATCGGTGGGCCTCGCCGGGGCCGATGCCGCGCGAGAGAGAATCCTCTCCTTCTCGGACGGCATACAAAGCGAGACGCGCGGCCTCGCGGAGGGCCGCGAGAGTGAGAGAGGAGGTATGAGGCGGTCTCCGGGGGCGGCGCGTTTGATCGGAAGGCAAGCCGCGCTATTGGCCGGCATCCCCGCGGTGCGAGGGAAACGTGAGGACGCGTGAGGTACGGTGGCGGGCACCTCCACCCGCGCGGCGCGCAACATTGCCATCTCCTTGCCGCGATACGCGTCTCTCTCTCCTGCCTCGTTGCCGCTGTAGCCGCCGTCGCG
>OZ020537.1:12850398-12991836 GCA_963971435.1 Lasius platythorax
TATTTGTATTCGTAACGTGCGATTCCGTCGCGGAAATCGCAACGTCGTCGTTGTCGTCGTCGTCGTCGTCGTCGTCGTTGCCGTCGTCGTCGCGTTTCGAGGTAGTTGGTGGTGGGTGGTTGATGGTGAAGTCTGACTTTTCTCTTGGACAAAAAAAACGATAGACCTTTCTAGAGACCGAGATAGGTGGTGAGATAGTAGATAGAAACTGGGGAAAAAAAAGAGAAAGGGGCAGAGAAGAGAGTAAAGATAAAGTGTGCCGCGTGGTGCTGGGAGGTGACCCTAGTCCAGATCCCTTGGGAAACTTTCATCGCGGATGATGCTTCGTTGGGGGAGACAAGGTGGACTTTAACTCTTTTAGTGGGAGTGGAGTAGAGAGTATTCGAGTACGATATTCGGAGCCACGTTTCGGAGTTAGGCTAAAAGATGCATGACCGTGACGTCCCAACGGGACGATGACGCCCGCGTCGGTTTGCGTCTGACAGATCCGCGCACGTTGCCACGAGGCGCGCGGATAAAGCTGCTCACTCCTCGCGTCCCTTCGCGCGGACATCTGGAAGTTTACGTGTGGTTGTGCATGTGTGTGTTGCAGATGCGGCCTTGTTACTGATCCGATCAGACCGAACGTCATTGACAACGAGAATCCGAGGCGAGACACACCACGAGGAGATCGGAGAAAGATAAACAAAGAGAGGAAGAGGTACAAGGTTGAAGAGAAAACGTAGGAGGAAGCGTGTGGCGCAAGAAAGAGAAAGAGAAGAAGGAGGATTATACTCTCTCTCTGTGGAACAAGACAAGCGGAAGCCACATCACGCCCGATCATGACGCAGCAAAGCGGTGCTGGGTCACCCCAGCAATTTTGTTTGCGCTGGAACAACTATCAGACTAATCTAACCAACGTCTTCGATCAGCTCTTACAGAGCGAAAGCTTCGTGGACGTGACCTTAGCCTGCGACGGGCACAGCGTCAAGGCTCACAAGATGGTCCTGTCGGCCTGCAGCCCGTACTTTCAAGCACTCTTCTTCGATAACCCCTGCCAACACCCGATCGTCATTATGAAGGACATCAAATGGCCGGAGCTCAAAGCTGCTGTCGAGTTCATGTACAAGGGCGAGATCAACGTCTCCCAGGAGCAGATCGGGCCGCTGCTCAAGGTCGCGGAGAGCCTCAAGATTCGCGGCCTCGCGGACGTCAACAGCGAACAGGAACTGACGTCCAGACCGACCCTGGAAGAGGTCGCGACCGCGGCGATGCAGCGGAAGAAGCGCCGCCGGATGTCCGGCGAGCGTTCGCCGTCCAGCAACAGTCCGGAACGCATCGGTTCCGGCAGCATTGTCGACGATCAAGACGTGATCGCCGGCAATATCGTCGTGCCCGAGCTCCATAACATGGTGCCGCCGACCGCCAGCTCGACACCTAGATCCCTGGGCTCGCCTAGCACACCCAGTATGCCCAGCATCTCCGTCACGCCGCAGATCAACCTGCAGGAGCTTCCTGTCTCGCTGCCCTTACCACCACCCCCGCCGCCGCCGCCGCAGGGACAGCAGAGTTCGCACCCCCTGTCGACCCACCACGTGCCCGGCCACGTGACTTCCGGTCCGCACGCGCCCGTCAACCACCTGGGCGGCCACGGTCAACAGCTCAGCGTGCAGCAGCAGCAGCAGCAGCAACAGCAGCAGCAACAACAACAGCAGCAGCAGCAGCATCATCAGCAGGGCGCCGGCAATCAGACTGTCGTCACTGGCGACGATCTCGAGATCAAGCCCGGCATCGCGGAGATGATTCGGGAGGAGGAAAGGGTGAGTCAAGTTGTCTTTATTTATATGATTCTCCGTTTTTGTGACATGCGAAAAGAAATTTACGTCTTGAAAATATTGATACATTAGATCCCAGTAATGCAAATAGTATAAACGAATTCTTTCGCGGAAATTTTGGTGGAAATTTCCGAATATGCTATTTAAGGGAAATAATTAGCACGCAGAGCGAAATTTTATTATCGTTAAGATAGGTGCCTTTCCGTAATTCGCGAAAGTGTTAAGTTTAATCTACATTATACATATATTAAAAAATTTAAATGCATCGCTGATTTTCGTTCGTAAACGTAAAAAGTTTCTCTACATAGCTATTAGATCATACAGTGCTATTATATGAAAGCGTGTATCTCTGAGAATCATTGCTGAGTGAATGATTCTTTATAAGCATACTGATACTGTTTTGTGCGATTAATCTTTTTTCCCTGGGGGAACATTTGTCTTTGCACGCGTCGGTGCTGATATGTAATTTTCGATGCAAATTGTATAACAAGAAGTCCGTAATTACATGGAGTGTTGTAATTAGGAGATTTTTATGCCCGTGATAACGCCGAACCACTCAGATATATATTCTGATGCGCTGAGAATAGTTTTCCTGTTTTTATACTGAAAGAATATTGCTTCTCTTTTTGCCAAAGATAAATTAGTAGAAATAAAATGCAGGAAGATGATAAAAAAGTCAGAATTACACTTGCTATTAACGATAATAAGATAAGAAAAGCATTTCCGTCAGAGAAATAACGATAGGTTTATACGATTCAAGAAATGTCATTAAAAAATCGGTTAGTTTTGCAGGATATAAATAAAAAGCACTTTATAATTTTTTTTCCTTTATATATAATATGATCTGTGCATGTAGATTGAAAATTTAATAAAATGCATTTTCTAATTTAAATAACGGTAGTACGTTATCAAGCTGCGCATTACAAATCTAATCTTACCACGTTAAAACGTTAAAACGTTAAATAAATGAGCAAATAAATTTCTCTGTATCGTCATTAAAAAAGTTCGCGCGCGTACGTATTTTAAATTCATTCCAATATCGGATAACAAATATAAACGAAGAGAGAAATATTCCAATATATTTGGCCAACATTTAGAAATAATTCGGCAACGAGAGAGAGAGAGAGTCAATTAAAAGTTTCCTCCGCCGATATCAAAACGTGCTGCCGCCGTGAATTGAAATAAGAAACGCCGGCGTTTTCTCCCGCGGCGGCCAACTTCACTTCTCGACGGAAAAGTTTCACCCTTCGGGGGGGACGGTTAACTTGAAATCGTGCAATTTTCCCGGATGAAGACGTTTTCCCGGTCGAGATAGCCAACGGCCGGTCGACGATCGTTAACGAGAGAAGAGAGCGCGGTTCGCGTTCCGCGAGCGCCTCACGTCATTAGGACACGCATTCGTCCTCGCCAAGGCAAACGACCGATCCTCGAGGAAGGCAACGGCTCTCTGTATCTAGCGGCGGTCCCGTATAATTGGCCGCTCTTTCACGAAAAAAATCACGAACGGACTTCGAGTCGCGGCCGCCGCCAATTATAGCGAAGCCGGGGACGAGTTTTCGCGCCGAAACCGTTCGCGTCTGACGGCAGCGACGTGATCGAGAGCGGTGAAAGAGAAAAGAGAGAGAGAGACGGGACGGAGGGAATGGGAAAGAGAGGACCCCGCGCGCTTTTCCCGCGGAGGGGTGGTGGAGGGCCATCCCAATTACCCGGCGATTGGCTTCGACGGTATGCGCTAATTGAGAGTATCAATGAACGTCAATGAGCGCAGTCAATATTTGGCCGGGGTGCATCCGGCCGAGCGTTTTGTAACGTTCTTTTTGTTAAAGCGGATGACAAATATTGACCGCGCTCGTTCGCGTTCGCGCGCGCGTACGTGACACAAGCACACCCGCGTGCGCGCGGCCGTTATGCACGCACAGCATACATACATATATATATATATATACACACACGCACAAGCCTGGGGTATCGACTGCTCTCGTTAATTACATCGGGACGACGGTGTCTCTTGCATTATTTATCGTCCGCTACCGGCGCAAGTTATTAAGCGTGCGGCTAGTTACAAGCCGTTTTGTAACTAGCACGACGACCGTCGGACGTTGGGGGGTTCTGGTTGCACCGACTTAAGCTGGACAATCAACTCCGTTTAACGAAATGTTCTTCTTGATCTTTTCTTCCGCGATATCGAGTAATTATGCCATTTTTATTTGTATTAACAATAAGATTGATATGTGGATTTCAAAATGTCTTGATTAAGTTTGAAATGATTACATGTTTCACTTGTAAAAACTATGATTTAGAGTTGCAATACAATTAGAGATGATAAACGCTCCAAAGTATAATATTATTCAAGGTTTATCTTAATCAGAGAGACATGCAATACTTGCATATTATAATTTACATTAACAACTATGTTTTTATATTGCTTATGTAACGCAATCCGATAAGTAGGATAAGAATATGTATAACTTTAACGTAACATAAAAAAAATATATATATATGTATAATAACAGTTATACGTAATATGAAAATTGTACATTGAATATCGAGTTTCAAAGCTAAGCGGGACATTAATTAAATAAGCTATATTAAATAAGCTTAATTATTACCTTAGCTGATGCTGTAATCAGTATTTGATTACGCGAACTGTCAGCTTAACTCCTACGTAGTTTACCTGCATCCGAAAGAAGAACCTTCGGCGAAGAGATGATAAATCTTCGTAAGCCCAAGATTTCGCGTTTAGAATAGGGTAGATATCGGGTGGGAGACCAGTGCTTTTCGTGTCTGCGCGCAGGAAAAGTTTTACGAGCGTTTACGCGCGGAAAAGCGCGGAGTGAGACTGACACCGCGCGCGTCAGCTGAGAGTTCAATCTAGGAAATTAAGGTGAGCGATCGACTCACTGCGGCCGACAAGCGGCATTATTTTTTCTCTCTCGCGCGCACAGGGCGCGCGTACTTTGGCGTCCTCGCCACGTCGTGACGTAATCCGTTATATGTATATAATGGTTATAACATTCCACGGAATTCCATTATGTTAACGCAACCACGTTCCAATTCTCCGAGCATGCCTGCCTGCGCGCGTATCGTAAATGCGCGCCGTTGTAGTATCGCAACTATTCCGCGGTGCCTTTCCGATTAAAATACCTAATTGATGCGGGCGAAGCCAATGGCGGACCTGGGATCGCGGAATGCCAAGCCGCGAGAGTGCTGCCAAGCACCGCGTCGACATGGAATTTTTCTTATACGACGAGAGAGAATGAGAAAGAGAGACGGAATAATTATAGAAGCAGATAAAATGAAATAAAATGTAATTATGAAGATTGCAGTAAATGGATGGAATGCGTCACTCTTTTAAGAGAGACAGAGAGGAATTTGTAGGAAAAGAGAAAGCGATGTTTTCATTTATATAAACAGTAAATCAGTATTAACGTGAAAGTTGTAGGATTGATTTATTCCAGATAAACAGATACGCGCGCGTAAGTTGAAAATCACGAAAGAAATGATGAAATAGTTTAGAAGAAAAAGCGCAGACGAACAATTGCACATGTACTCGTTAGATTACTGATATATAAACGCTCGCATCTGAAGAAATTTTGTATTTTTTATCTAGATTTGATTCTAACACTATCAGAGAGCAAAATTCTCAAATTATTGAGAGTCGATCTCGATTTTGTATCTGTCAGAAATTTTTACGCAAACATTTTTTTTTTATGCAAAATCTCTTGATAGCAAAGCCTATCTCCGCGGTCTTCTTCCGAGAAGAAGATATTTCTCCCGAAAGTTTAAAGCTCATTATATATACATCGAGACGAAATTATCATATGAGAAATTCATCGAATACCATGGCTGAATTTCTTCTGATAATATCCCATTCTTTATTATGTATCGACGAACATGTTGAAAACGACTCGTCCCTCCCGTCTCCATAGCGCTCGAAAAGTCATCGTATAAAAAATTTACCGATTATCACAACGATGGTATTTCATTCTATATGTTTTGTTATTTTATTGGACGCATATTAACGAATATAATATAACGATATAGCGCTCTCAGCCTTTCCTAAATAGCGATCGACCTTACGCGTTTCGTCGGAAATTAGGGAATCAACAGGGAGCGTTCTGAGTTATGAGTCGCTCGCCTCCGGCGGCGAAAACCAGAGACAACAATTATTTATACCTCAAATAGGCCCGGATTCGATAGGGACTCACGACATATATATATATATATATATATACAGCATCCAGTATAAGTATAAATTATATTTCACCTGTCACGCGAGGTCCACGATGCGTCTTTCGCAACCGCTTAATCGTGCCCTAATCTCATCGTTTAATCGTGTGATCGTTCACGTACTAGAAAACAGGTCTGCGATTTGTTATTTTTGCTACGGAGAATATTATTAAGTAGCAATTAAATCTAGCGATTACGATAGTGAATCTTTATAAGTAATTTTTAATAATTTAATATATTTTTACATTTACGACTAAATTTGATTAAATCAAACATATAATTTTTAAAAGATGCACAAGAGCTTATTTATTAAAAGTTATATAAACGCACTTGGTTCTTAAATATTCGTATATATGGTGCAACAATATGAGAAAAGATCAGGCATTAGGATTGTGTCAGGAATTGTAAAACGGAAAAAGCGTTGAAACATCACGATTTATGCAATATTTCTCGAAATGATCCGAAATGATCGCGAGACTCGTTCGATCGGCCAGAAAAAGCGCGACCCTCGGAATGGGTGACGACGAGAAAGAAAGAGAGAGAGAGCGAGAACATCCCCCGAAAAGTGTACACAGTGTACAACACGAGAAGCAGCAAAGCGTGATCACGCGGTCGGTGGAGCTCGAAAGGGCGGGTCGAAAAAAATTTAATCTTCCCTCGCATTATCCTTTTTGGCAATAACGGCTTTACCTCCCGGATCGTTCTGCCCTGCCATCCCCGTCCTCCCATCCTCGCTCTCTCTCTCTCTCTCTCTCCTCCCGCTTTCCCTCTTTGTCTCTTCTGCCTCGTATCCGGTGACTCCAGAGCGAGAAAGAGCGTGAGCGCGAAAAAGCGACGGGAGAGAGGGAGCGCGGGAGGTGAAAGGAGGGAGAAAACCGGCAGGAGAGAACGGATCCCCGACGCGTCGGCAGAGAAAAAAGTCGCGATACAGTAAATCGTGAATTGTAGTAACCGAGCGCCATTCATCCTGATACACCGGATGTGACTACATATTTCCTTCGTTCCGTTTAAATTAGTGTTTTTGCCCGGCGCGGCCTTGATTGTGTTTTCGCACGCTCGCGCTTGTGCGAGTGCGAGTGCATCCCGCATGTGTCGTATCCTGCGCATTCGTATATCGGCATACAATCGTGCGCCCGTTGTCTTCGTCGCGCATATATCTACGCGTACGTATATCGACGATCGTAACGCGCGTAAAAACGCGCGCACGTCGATCGGGCGCGTTGATCAACGGGTAGCGTAAGCGATACATCAGGAGAGCGAGAGGATCGTCCCGATGGGATTCAAAATTGAAAAGCACGCCCCCCGATGTATTAAAATGCGCGCGATCCCAAGCCCATCCATCCCCCAATCGTCTCCGTCCACCTCCTTTCGGCCCTTCGGTCCAGAAAACGATCGCGATACGAATGCGAGCCCGCGTGTATCGCTCGCGTCGCGCTCAGAAGTCGATTACCGTGCTGTCAGAAGTGATCGAGAGAGCTCCCTCGCGCTTTTTGACGGGTATCGACGTTGCTCCGGAGATTTCGACTCTCCGATGCGATCCCGCTTTATGCATCTTTGTTCCGAGAGGAAGACTAATCTCTCTTTCGGAGAGTTGCTTCTAATTTTATAAGATGCTGGATCTTGATCTTTTAGGCTCTATCTTGTAATTATTATGAGTTAATATATGTATCAATTATAATTTTGGGAAAAAGATATCACGCATTATGACGAAGCTTACTGTTGAAATAAAAAATAAATCTAGTTTTTGACACAACTACCCGAGTAGAAATGTATCTAGCCAATCTGAGTTTACAACTAGTGGCTGGATCTATATGGCTAGATCCAGGCTAGATATGTTACCTAGCCATTGACTAGCTCAGTATTAGCTATAATATATGAATAATGCTTCGCTATCTAGTACTTGTCTAGCCCCTGCACTGTAAATATTAGAATAGATGGCGCTGGAAACTTTGAAAATTAGCCAGCAGTTGTCTAGCCACTACTAGCTAAAAATTTGTTAGATTTGAAGTGAGGTTATGTGACATAACAAATTTTTAGCTAGTAGTGGCTAGACAACGGCTGGCTAAGAAATGTAATTTGGGAATCATTACTATATGATTCATTGGTCAATTAATGGGATAGTTAACTTTTGTATGCTCATAGCAACATAGCCGAATAAAATTTTTTTATTGTATATTCTATTTACTTTTGGTACAGTTAATAAAATTAAAACATTTAAAAAATATATATAAAAGATACCGATTAGACACAATCACTAAACAGTCATTAGAGAAATTATTCAAGAATTACATAATATATATATAACTCACTGTTCGAATGTTAACAACTTTTTAAATAGTAGTAGCTAGTCAATGGCTATAGCTGTTAACATATCATTTAATGATTCCGCTATCTTCTTCAAAATTTTTTAAAGAAGTATTAATATCATTATCTATAATGTTATTTAATATGTTAATTAATATTCTTATCTATAATCTATTATTTATATGTACTGTGCAATATTAATTAATATAAAATGATTACAGTAAAATATAAAGGACTCGGACTTGGACTCGCGACTAAATAATTTTTTCGACGCGCGACGGTCTCAACGCTCCTATTATTTGTACCGCTCGAGGACGACTGACTCTGACTTTCCCTGCGGCCGTTAAAATCTAATAAAATAAATAATGAAGGACACAAACAATAAGTATCGTTGACTCGACAATTATACATATAAACAGGCAACACACGTTTAGCCCACCTTGGTCTAAAATTAAATATCCTAAATATATAGAAGTTTTTTATTTATAATTTATTTGTTAACACAATACTTTTTAATTATGATATATTTTTAAAAATGCAAAATCGGTCGGCAATCTTTACTGAACATCTTTTATATACACAGTTTAAATTTTAATTATTTAACATATTCGTATTTAACAATATTGAGCATTTAAAGTATTAAATACTGTTTAGTAATTTGAAAAAATTTTTAAGTTCGTATTTTATATTATGTTATACCATATAAAGAGAATTTAAAACTTGCTTATTACAAATACTCGATAGCAAAACTTGAAAAATGCAGCAATTAATAAATCAAAGAAAAGAAAATTTATTTTTCCATATATTTTTTAATCTAGCCCAGGCTAGCTGATTACTAGATAGTTTTCCTAAGCTCGCTATGAGACAATATATTTGTCAAGTATCTAGCACTTCTAAGCGTTACATTACTTGACAGGGGCTATCTAAAACTCGTATCGGCTAGCTCATGACTTGAGTTCGGCGAGTCTAAATTTCCACTCGGGTATATAGTTATTGTTTGACAGTGAATTTCTTATAATTATTAGAATTGTTCATTCGTAATCTTGTCATTTTAATAGTTTCACTTATTAACTGTATTGAAGAGAGAGAAAGAGAAAAAGAAACAAAGAGAATCGTTTCCTCTCCTCCTTCTTTTCAACATGTATATTAAAAAGACCGCTTTTAATTAGGGCTAAAATCCGCTCGGTGCATTCTCTCCGAGGGACACTTCCATTCGTTTCTCACGGGACGATCCCGCATTTATACTTACAAAGTAGAAGATGCTTTCCGGCTTGTGGTCCAGTTCCCGGCTTTTTTGCGCGCGAGTGCTCGCATTGGCGCACGCAAAGTCCGCACACGCGATAGCTAGTTTTTCGTAGACACGCGCGTACAAATACCGAAGCGTGCCTGACAGGAGGCTTATACAGACTCTTACAGTCGCGGTCTCTCTCTTCCCTCCTTCCGGCACAGGGTATGGTCAGGTTTTTTTTTTTTTTTTTTTTCAAGACGCTCTCGGTCGCGTCGTCCGCAAGGACGAGCCGGAAGAAATTGGTAGGTATCCGCGCACAGCGGTTATGTGCTATTCCGTCGCTTGCGAGATCTCGAAAGTAGGTAGGTAGGAGGACCCGATCTCCCTCCCCCCTCGTCTCTTTTCCCTCTCCTCTCGGTCTGTCCCGAGTGCGTATTACGTAGCCACCCTTACCTCGGTGGAGGACTATTTTATAATAAAGGCCGGCTTAGCGACGGTATAATGGTATGTATTTTAAATATTTCGAAAATTGCCTTCCTAGGAAACTCCTCGCATAATGGCAATACTTGGAATATAATCCCGGGGTAACCGGACCGCATAGGCGCCCGAGCACTTAACTTCTCTCGATTCCTCACGCCGTTCCGTCGCCCTTTCCCCTCTCCCTGGCACCGCGAGAGAAGCCTCTCTTTTCTCAACCCCTCCTCTTTTTATACCTCTTCTCTAAACGATCCCTTTTCTCTCTCTCTTTCTCTCTCTCTTGTTCGACGTTAACGCGCTAGGAGAACGCAAATGTTTCTTATGCCGCTTTCCTTCCTTTCTTTGGAAATCTCGCGATAGATTAACCGGACTGGATATATTCCAGATGGGATTTATCTGCACGGAATCGTTAGCCGCCGACCGATAGCCGCGGGATAATGCATCGGTAGACAAAGTATCTCAGATTTCTCATCTACTGATTCTTTTCCTCACGATCTTTTTCCATATTAACTTTGTAATTCTAAGCTTTAGATATTTATTAATGATTCCATCAAATTTTTTAAAATTTCGTTAAATTTTAATTCTTCGTGAAAATAAAAATTCTTCTTGGAGAGAGAGAGTGTAGAATAAGATTTTAAATATATGCAATATTATATTCTCTCTACTTACACTATATTCAATTTTTATTTTTAAAACATGAAATAATTTCATCTAACATTGAGCAATGTTTTTAATCTGAAACGTTTAAAAATGACCACATAAATAATATCTTAATTGCGAGAAGTATTTTCTTACACAGCTTCCAAGATAATATCTTCATTGCAAAACAATCGTGGATTAATTTGTAGTCGATGAGAAATGACTGTCAGCTGTTACCGTTGGCCTAAGTAGAGTTTTATATAGCTAGTCTTTTTTACTAGGGTTACTCTTTCTCAAACACTTTAGAAAATTTGATAAATCACCTCTCTCTCTCTCCGCCTTCCTTTCCCAATATCTCGACGGAGAGAAAGAGAAAGCTCGTATTGACGTCGACGGTCCACTTTTCCGGAGCACTGGTTACGTTAAGGCGCGCGTTGAAAATTGCACAAATATTCGCCTCGAGTGCCGGCTCTCGAGTGCTCGAAAGAAAGTTATCCTGAAATCCGCGTCTGGCTCGGTCCCGCGGGAGGCGGCGACCTTCGCGGCGACGCTCGCTCGGGGAATGCATTATTTCGCGGCATGGAAATGCCCTCGGACCGGAAATCGATGTCGGATCGCTTAAGTAATACGCCGGGAAAACGCGACCGCTTAACGTTCCCCGGTATTTTCCCCTCGACGACGACGACGACGACGACGACGACGGTAAGCGTTTCGAGGGAAACCCCGACGAGCGAGAACGGGAGGGGGCAGAGAGTCCGGGGGTAGCGCGAAGGGGTTGCGGGAATCAAGCGACGGGAAAGAGAAAGAGGGAGAGACAGGCGGTCAAAAAGGGAGGCGAAAGATCCGCTCGTTGATAAAAGTTGCATGCGCGTCCACCCGTAACGTCCGCGGAACTATTCGTGAAACATTCAGCCGAACGACGGCTCGAAAGACGCTCCGGCCGACTTGAAATTCCC
This sequence comes from Lasius platythorax, assembly GCA_963971435.1. Classification (NCBI taxonomy): domain Eukaryota; kingdom Metazoa; phylum Arthropoda; class Insecta; order Hymenoptera; family Formicidae; genus Lasius; species Lasius platythorax. Next base: position 12,862,047 of record OZ020537.1, read on the forward strand.
GCAACGACCACTTCGTAATAATGTAACGATCGCGGTGTACCGTTCTGCGGATACTCCATGTCGGAGACAGGAACCACCGCCTCGCTCTTTATCGTCCAATTCCCCAGTCGCGATTTTCGCGACGGGACCGCGTCTCTGCACTTTGAATTTCTTCGCTGGAACAAGTGTTTTAATTACATATTGACATCCGGGAAAACAAGCGACAGTTTAATCAGTACGAAGGAATAACCGTCTTATATGTATCACAGATAACATTTAACGTTAATATAATAATATCTACGTGACGAGTAATTAAAATTAAAATTGTATTATTTTATTTTTATTCTATACGAGCGGCGAATAATCGAGAATCGGAGATGAAAAACTCGCTTTCCTGATATCCGAAATCTCAGTTTGCGAGACGAATCTTGACGGACGCATCGCGCACTTTCGACGTCCGATCAGTTACGAGTTAATCTCGAAGCGAATCGCCGCCGTTAAGAAAGGCCGGGCGCGCATTTATCGGAGATCGTTTAATCCCCCCTGATTTCTCTACGCTCTGAAATTCCGCGGAACGGTCGGCCGTTGCGTGCACCAGGTTCGATCAGAAATGCAGCACAGAGGTGCATCGCGTTTGTTCTTGATGCACGACGACGGCGGCGGCGGCGGCGTGGAAAGCAAAGGGAAGCGAAGCTCTTTATCGTTCATCATCACGCACAGTCGCTGTTCCGGAAAAATGCTGATCTTGTAAGGGGGTTCAGCATTACTCCCTTCACCTTCCTCCAAGAATCGCTATATGTATTATTTCCCTTAAGCTTCTTCTACTTGCGTGTATTTGACGTCTAACGTAGCTAGATATATATATATATATGTATACACGTAAAAATATAATACTAAAATCAGAATCGCTAAAAAATCAAGAAAAAAAAGTTTAATATACTTCGCTTATCTAACAAACCGACCGTCCCAGAATTTTAATAACGATGGAAGTTACAACCTCCTATCCCGAAAGAGTTAAAAGCGTCTCATCCCTTATTTACATAACCCATTTTTGCAACTTCGGCTTTTGAAACGACCAAATTTGCCAGCCGATCTAACTTTCACGATCACATCCGATTTCCGAGCATACGCCACGTTCTCTCTTTTTTTTTTTTTTTTTCCTTTTCGAGTTCCGTCGAACGAACGTTGCTGGAACGCTATCGCGACGGCGGCGGGTTCGGGAGGGAGAGGAAGAAGAGGCGGAGGTGGGTTTCCATTTCGAAAATGCGGCGCAGGACGGATCTCCGCGCGATGTACGGCGGGCGACAGCTCTGGCGAGCTCGCGGTAAATCAGAAATTATCTTGCGTCGCGTCCGAGTTGCGCTGCCTTTTCCCATCGAAACGCGCATAAATACCGGACTAGAACGAGCGACAGAGGCAGAGGGCGATGGGGGAGCGAGAGAAAGAGAAACAGAGAGCGGTCCTTGCAGTCGCGACGGCATGCACGGTGCATCCGCTGCCGCGTGTTACATGTACAGGGCGACACGCGGTCTTGTATACAGTGTGACCCGGGAGCACCATATGGTACACGGTTCAATGGAAGATAATACGAGAATCTAGTGAAAATCTTGCCTCGACATTTGGGTACCAAGGGTATCTATGTTGCGAACAATTGGAAGATAATTTTCAAGTCAATACAAATTTGCGTTTTAATTAATTGCGTTTTTAAAATTCAGCTACGAGAATGCTTAATGCTTCGGGAAGAAAGAATTGAATTTCAAGGAAGAAAGACTTCGGGGGAAAAAATTATTTTTTAAGACTAAAAAAAATTAAGACTTACACATTATGCATAACGTTGTTAAATTCTTAATAATCGAAGCAAATTAATAACAATGATCTGTGAAAAGATTGCCTCTCATCATTTCAACATCGTCTTTATCGCAATAGAAGTCTTTTTTAATATAGCGATGAATTTTAATAATTAATAATTAATAGTTGATTTGTTATACTCTTCGCACTGTTTCTCTTGGCACTCGCTTCCAGCCACTTCCCATGTAGTTATGATACATAATATTCGTTCTCGAACACCCAGTACAGAAACGCACACACGCCTCACACGCAGCTCTATGCACGCGCACAGCCGCCCCCGCAGATATATATTAATACGTGGACTGCACGTCGCGGTGCGCGCGACTTGATGGACGGATGACCGGACCATTCCGCAGATTGCTTCGCTCCCGATTCCGACCGGAAGGAGATTTATAACCTCTCGTCGTTATCTGTGCGCGCGCGCGAGCGAGCGAGCAGGCCGGTGAGAGAGAGAGAAAGAGAAAGAGAGAGAGAGAGAGAGAGAGCCAAGCGTGATGCTGCGCCTCTCCACCTCTATCTACCTATCTACCTACCTACATACCTACCTCTACCTCCTCGTTCCGCTCGATCAGCGATCGATCAACGGCCGCGCGCGCGACCGCTCGTCGTTCTTTGGACCTCTGCCAGTGCACGGCGGGGATGACGCGAGGGGGAGGAAAAAAAAAAAAGAACCCGCTCCGCGCGGTAGATGATAGCGCGACGCGTTCGTAATTTTTTCTCCCGATCGCTTTCGGGAGCGCGATGTACCTTTTACGCGCGGCATAGCTAACTCTTCCAAACGCCGCGACTACCTATGTATCGGCACAGAGTTGTGGCACTTCGGCGGTACATGTCGCTCGGGCGAACACGCCCGAGAAACAGAAAAGGAATATTGAACGAGGGTGAGAGAAGCTTTTCTAACTGTAGAATAAACCGTACGCTCTCAAGTGTTACGGCAAATGATAAGTGAATTTTTTTTTTTTTTTTTTTATTGCAAGTAATTTGTGCGATTATAATTTGATCATAATTGCGCGATACTCTTTTGTTTCATATATAGGAGAGTTGAAATATAATTGGAGCTTGGACGAGTAAAATTGGGCTTTTCATTAAATTGAGCGACAGCGTAGAATTTCTTTGTGTGTTCGTGCTTATCAACCCTCTACCATACAAGGTAGCGATTGTTGATCGCTTCAGTAGCGCGCATGAAATACGAAACGGCTGCATCAAAGGATAAATCAAAGGATTAATTTATAGTATTCAATTACAAAGGGAAGAATTACATGTATATATATACGGGAGGAAGAGAGCGTGCGATCGTTGCACCGCGACAGTGCACTCTGGGGAGGGAAAGGGGCAGAGGAGGGAACTCGGCCAAGGGGCCCGGTTTTTTTTTTTTTTTTTTTTTTCAGGCCGCGTTACACCGCTGCCGAGGGCGGCGGGATGGGAAAGGGGGGGGGTCGAAGGGAGGCCGTCGCGCACATGCCTGAAAAACGCGAGCGTCACGATAAATTAGATTTAATGACTGTCGCAAAAAAGCGCGATATGAAAGTCGGACGCGCGGGACGAACCGATAGAAATTAAATTCTAGGATATTCGATTACGGTACCGGCAGCAGCCCAGGCCCCACCTCCACCCCCGCTGTGTCCCTCCTCCGTCCTCTGCGCGTCCTCGTCGATGAAACCCTCGTCGTTCGTTGCTACACATCCGGGTGCTTTCGCCCCGGCGCTGACATCGAGCCGAAAATAAAAAAAAAAAGAGGGAGAAAAAGGGAGAGAGAGAGAGAGAGAGAGAGAGAGAGAGAGACAACCTTCCCAGGAATAATGGGCGCGTGCAACCTGCGGAAATAATAGATGCAATAATGCCCCGCCCCCGTAATCGCCGTATAGAAATTTGCTCGCGTCTCTTTTCCCTCCCCCCGTCTCTCTCCCCATCCTCCTGATCCGCGCTTTCTGACCTTTTTTATTCCCGCGAGTCGTTCAGCTTATAATTTCGCCTAATGGGATATCAAGGGCGAGACTCCGCGTACATGTTCTGTTGTCCTTTGCAACGCGCACGGATTTTCGCGAAAATATTCATGTGCAGTGAAGTGGTATCTTTGAAGATGCTTATTTTTCAAATAGCATTAAATACGCGCCGTGTTGGCAATTCTGAAGATCATAGAAGAACAGAATTTTAATCGACTTTTGCTTAGAGAAAATTTCGAAGAAGGCACTCGTATGTTGCAACTCCTTTTTATATCTAATTTAGAATATAATTATAAATTTCATTTAAAATTATTGGAGAAGAGATTAAGATTTTATTATATCTTTATCACACGCCGTTGAATCTTTGCAACTTTCGGGAAGCTGCGTTTATCACCGTAAACGGAATTATTTCCTATGAAATCTCGATGGTTTTATAAAGAGTATCTCGTGAAATTTATATCGAGAATTCTGCAAGGTCATGTATTCTATTCTAAAATAATGTCAGAGATAATCGAAAATGCACCGCCTTATATCCCGGAGGAAAATCTGATAATCGGAAAAATGCAGCACCTTATATCTGTATATCCTTGTATATTGGAAGGCGACGGCGGCGACGGTGGCGGCAACGGGCGCGATTCCGTCCGTCATCTCGCGCGGATCGATCGAGATATCACGAAGATTAATCGACGCGTCGGTATACGACGCGAAATGCTTTATGTATTTATATATTCTAGCGGCTGCATCTAGCGAGGCTGAGTCACGCGCGCGCGCGCGCGCGCTCACGAATTTGTTCGCCAGCCTGGCGAATGTTAATACACATAAGCGGTTGCCATTAGACGGCAGAAATATAATTTCGTTTACGTCGATGACTCACGTCGTGGAAATTTCTGAGGCAATCTGATTCATTCGGCCTGGTTCGAAGATTTCCACTGGGAATGCGAAATATGCGTATTATTTAAATGAGACGATTATATAAAATGCGCATATAAACCGTATATATCCTATACAATTTCTTTCGTTTTATATCTCTATCTATTCTTGGATGTTGCGACTTTGAGGAACACGTCATAAACGCAAAATTATTATAGATATGATGCAGAGATTTAAAAGACGTTTTATTCTTTATACACATGAAAAGTCGAATTTATCCACTCGTGTAACTCGGTGTTTAGAAAATTCGCTTTAGTCAAAAGATATGGGCACACATGTGAAATCACATGTGGGATCACTTTGACATAATGTATGCGTTCGCGAATTTCGCGCAGGTTGTCGACGCTCAGGTCTCGCGACGACGACGACGACGACGACCGTATCGGTTCATATAGGAAACGCCAGGTCAAGATAAAGGAGCGCGAATCAGTCCCGAGAAAGAGCCATTGTCTCGCGCCTCGTTTCGCATTACCCGGTGGCGTATTAAAAATTCTATACTCTATTGTGCCGGCGAGATTGCGTTTCGAAGGAGGTGGCGGTACAACAGACGCGCGTGTCGATCGCCGAACATGAGTTTCACACCGCTTGCATTTCACACTTACCTGCTGAATCCTTTTCCGCTTTCGCGAGGCAGAAGTCGCAAGGAGGAGCACTACTTCCAGAAGAAAATTTCCCACCATTGTGTCGCGTAAACGTACAAAAAACGACGAAAAATAAACAGCTTGTCTTCAAACTGGAGCGCATCAATCCTTTTTCAGAAATGTACGGACACATCTCACATCGGAAGGGCTGAAAAGAAATTATTGTATGTAAAAAAAATTGACTTAGGCTTATTCATAGAAACGAACTGTCGAAAAAAGGGGAGAATTTATTATCGTGAAAGATCGCACATTTAAAGAGATCAAAATTGTTAGGGAAATTTGCTTTCGTCGTTCTGCATTTATACCCGGAAGTGTGTACAGCCGGATAAGCGGGCGGATACCTACATTGTGGTCTGGATCTGATAAAAAAGACCCAGAAATGTGTGCGAGAAACGGCCGAATGCATCGCCGTTAAAGTACGGAAGGCCAGCTTCAGAATGTAAGTGATAGGCAGCTGGCTCAAGATGCTCACCCAACCGAGGATGCATGAGTCGTTGCGAAGAATTTAGGATATATTTTAATCTTTTTCGCGGACAAAATTTATTTATTTTTTTTTGAAAGAGGATAATGATATTTATTCTCGATTAATAGTAAAAGCAAAATATTTTTTCTACCTTATTTCTTTATATTTACGTTCCTTGAAATTCGTATTTCAATATCATGATCCATATGATGCGTTATCTCGGAATAAAATACGGGCCGCTCAGCTAAAATAAATTATCCAATTATGTAAATGCAACTTTGAGAATTCGTATCGATGCGAAACGTGACGCTCTATTGCCAAGGGTACGAAAATTGCACGCGCGTGAATATCCGCGTCGGGCGACGAGAAGAGAGAAAAAGTACGAGCCTCATACGCGCGGCGAGTATTCGAAGATAAGATCAATGGAAAGCTGGAAATATCTTAGGCAAAATAAAGGCGCGCGCGTGATATCTCTCGGCAGGATCATCCCGCTTATTTTATTTCCGGCGCGAAAGGGGAGGAGGTGCACCGGTTGATACTAAAGACGCGGACGAAACAACGTAACATTACGTTCGATGTATCGCCGGAGACGGCAGAGATGGCGGCCCATTGTCTGGACTACAAATTAATCTGGCGATCGATACTACGTCGAGCGACGTCTTGCGCCCAGCCATGTACGCGGTGACTCGCGAAAAGTAAGTCGACGGCGGCGGCGGCGACGGCGGATTCGCGTCTGCTCTGAGGGATGCCCGTCGCGAAGGATGTGCGTTCGATCGATGCGAATCTCGGCGAAGGGGTGCTTTCGAAAGAGACGTTCGTCCACCGGAAGTGGCCTCCGAATTAATCAAGAGACTAATTCCGAATTAATTGTAGCCGCGTTTCGATCGTGCTCGATTTTCTGATTCGAAACGCCCAATAATATTTGATATGTAAAAGAAAGAAATTTTTATATAGAAGCTCTCCCCCTTTAACATATTTTAATATTTAATTTAAAATAAATATTTTAATAGTAATCATTATCATAATTTTCGGTTTTTGACTCTAAGAATTATTTGGCGACTTTAAGCAACAACTCTGAAAACTAACTTTAAATGTGCAAGCAATTACTCAAATATTTGCGAAAGCTATTCAAAAAGTTTTTTCATTGTACATATAAAGAGATACATGCTAAATTACACGCAGAGATGAAGGATCAAGACTCACTAGATCGATCAGAAACAATTTGAAAAAGTTTTTTCGACAAATATCCTTTTCCTTAAACTAAAATAAAAAGATTGTGTTTGCGCGCGCGGCAGCGGTATCGTGCGAGAGAATCTTTTCTTAGTTCGGATGAGCTCATGCCACGACGGTTCCAAGGCGAGGCCGAGAGGATCTTTATCGCACGGAAGCAAAGTGCTACGCCATCGGGTTCCGGGGTGTCGTCCCTCTTCCTCCCACCCTCTCCGTCCTCCAGCCGCGAGGTTTCCACGGCGCGGTAACGCGATAGAATATTCAAACGCAAAATAAAAAAGGGTTCCCGGACGACGGGGGGTATTGCATTAACCAAGATTGCTGACGATAAAATGAAAATAATGCGGAATGACGTGCGCGGCGAGGGAAGAGTGTGACGAGAAGGAGAGGGTGCGGTGAGAAGAGGAAGAGAAGGAGTAGGAGCAAGAGGACGAGGGGGGAGGTGGTGGAAAACAGATAAAGATAAAGTACGAGCTAAAGTAGGTTCGTGGGCGAGGAAGTGGTGGGTGGCGGTTGTGAGGGTGGCGGCAACGAAGGATGAGAGGGCCAGAGGGGTGAGCTGAGGGAAGGAGGGAAGAGGAAGAGGGGGGTTGAGAGTGCCGTGAAGGGCAGGGAAGGAGGGACAGAGGCACGAAGGAGAGGCGCCAGGAGTCGCTCGTGTAATTGCGTTAAAACTTCCGCCGTGCAAAAACACCCCTTCGAAACGTGTTCCCACTCGTCGCGGCAGCCTCGACTCGTCTCATCTCGTCTCGGATTTTCCGCGATTCGCGAGCGAGAGGAGATCCCGCGTGACGTTTTCGGCTGTCGCGACCGACGGCCAGAGATGCCACTGCCAATCTCTGAGAACGGAATTCTGATACATGGAAGCAAAATCGTCTCTCAAGATTTTGTTACGGTGAAACAGAAAGAAAATAAGCGGTTGACCAAATTTTATTGAAAGATAAACGATGTCTATAGATACGAAAAATTTGAAATTATAAATTGAAAAATTCATCGCAAACAAGAAAAAAAAACGGTTTGAAGGCTATCGATTATCGACGCTCTACCCTATTTTTCGAGATTTATTTTTAATCTCTATACAAATTCTAAGATAATATTATATAGATCTCAGAACCTGACGTGATATTTGAACTATAATGAAACTATTTTGCAAGCCTCTTTGATTTATTTATCGTTAAATAGGAAAAGTATCTACAAAGTTGTGTCGATGCACACGACAAGCCATGCCAACATATGAAAGCAAATTTACAGACTTGCTTTCAAGAGCAGGAAGTTCTTCGGCATCGTAAATTCTCCAGCTTTACATTTACTACGATGGAAACTTATAAAAGTACGTAAATTAATGGCTTGTCAATAACCGTAGCAATGTCAACAACGATGTTTTTTAGCCTTATTCTTTTCTCCTGCTCGGTCACCAAGATACGTATTATTTCCGAGAACTGTTCGCATCATTTTCTTCAAATAGAAAAACGAATAGAAAGTAGAGTTATATAGGAATTCGCCGAAATTATAATCGGCATGTTTGTAAATGCAAAACTATGAGCTGTTCGAAAATACGTACTTTTACAATATTAATGATCTCGACATATCGAGAGCCTTGTGTTTAATACAAGATGATGTTTTTTCAGAGCACACAACACACTCAGTTTCTTTCGCGTAACGCTCTTCAATTACCTCGATCAAGCTTACGGAGGCTCTCTCACGATTCACGAGATGTTTTTTTTTCACGAATCGCATTTCGCGGACATCAAGCCGTGATTCATCTTTCACGCAGAAAGCGACGGAGCTCGAGTTACGGAGCTCGCTAGCTCTCGCGTGCTTTTATAGATTTTTGTCGGGGTGCTGAGGCGTGTACGTCGATTTTATGCGGCTCGGCGCCGTAAATCTCGATTTTCTAAGAATCCCCGTCATACGGCAAACATTACGTCAAGATACGTTAATCCGACGCTCGCCCGCCCGCCCGCTGTTACGAAGCGCAAACCGACGACAGTGCTTCAAACTGCGTCGCCGATTAAATATTAGTATTCCCGACCCGAAGCACAGCGACGAAGTTCGGATTAAGAGCACTTTCCCGGTTCTCTTCCTGCGTTATTCGCCGAAACTAAGAACTGTCTCTGCGCCGGCTACAAAAACAAAACTCTCACTCTCTCCAATCGCGTGAAAATGAAAAGAGACCATTGTACTATGTAACGCGTTTGCTATATAATGACGCAGTCTTGCGGAACAACGTGTCAATCCATAGGACAGGAATAAGTCTACTCTCTTTTTTATCCATTTAAAGAATGTGAATTGTGGTCTTAAATATTTCATATTTCTCAAAATATACCGTAAACACGATAAATCATAATAATATGAGCTTGTAGTGGTGACGAATATTTCTCTACGAAAAAAGAACATTTATAAAATTTTTAAATACTGCTAGATTATGAGCTCTTGCAACATATCGACGGAAATAGAAAATTTGATTATATTATCCGGTTGATTTTTTAGCTTATAGTAGTTCTGTTGTGTCGGTTTTATAATTTTTTGAACTTCTACTGTGATCGAATCGTTCGATCGGAAACGTCGAAACTAAATTGCAGACTACAATTTCCTGTCATAATTATTAGAAGAGCTAACAAGTGTCTACTGTCTAGCTATTTTATTCATAATTTACAGATTAATGAATAGACAGATCGCGAAAACTATACGATTCGAATTTCAGAACGAGAAAAATAAATAAAAAATATGTGAAATCAATTCTATTCTACACATTTCGCGCACTCGATAATCTTAAAAGATTTTACACGAAAAATGTAATACGGAGAAAAAGTAGGACATGTAAGAATTAAAAAATGAAGAATTAAAAATTGTAAAAAGTAAAAAAAAAGTAAATTGCTGAGAGATAGCGTAATGAGATGGTTATAAAACTTGCAACAATATAAGATTCGACTGTTAAGATTTTTTAAACATTATTAGAAAGCGGCAAAATAAAGTGATACGCTTTTAATGAAAATATTATATAAAGACGAAGCGCTGAAGAAGGGAAATAAACGGATGGAAATAAACTTCAACCTATCACTCGAAACTTTCTAGTCGGATAGAACGCAGCTGGGAAAAGATTGTCCTTAAAGAGGAAGGATCACGCTTACCGTGCTTAAAGTGTCGCGACGTCGACACTGTGCTCGGCAATCGAATATATATTTATCCTCTCTTTCTCACCCGCGACTCTCTCGTCCTGTCTCTTTTCCTCAAAGTACGAACAAGAGATAAGCCCGGCAAGCGCGATCGTCTTTTTTTCTTACATGTAGCAACACGTTAAACAAGACACGCTCGCGCACGTCGACGTACGACGCGACTGCCTCCCCCTTCCCCCCCCTCCCCCCCTTCAACCGACCGTTTGAAAAATACTCGTGATTTTCCTTCGATCATAACTCCATAACGACTCGAGTACGTACAATATAATTGTACAATATAATTGTGACAAGCATCGCGGATGTCGAATGAGGATTGGCTCGATTGCTTAGCCCAGCCTTATAAGAATTATCATTATTTTTTTCTCAATTATTCACCGGTCGCGCGCGACGGCGGTTATTTCGAAGGTGGCGCGCATGCGCAGTGTAGTTAGTCTAGCGCCGAGTCTCCTGCCGGTTCGTCGTGTCGGCGCTCGTCGATCCGGTCTTTTTCGCTTTATTTCTCCGTCTAAAGTAAATCGCGAGCGCGAATGAGTATCGGAAGTGCCGTATTAATACCGTGGAAGTGTCGCTACGTGTTATTTCGCGGTATCGTAGTGATTTGAGTAGCCATTTCGAGGCTCGCTACGCCACGGCAGTTGCGGCGTAGCGAGCCTCGCGACCGGCATTACCGCGCGTTATGCTTAGATTACGACGCTAAGGTCGCGCGAAAATGACCCTTCTTGACTTATTTGCGGCCACGAAAGTTGAGGCCACACATAAGTCAGGCCGCGCCTACTTCATTATTAATTAATATCGGGCGTGTGTGTATTCGTGTGTATTTGTGTATGAGTCTGCATATTAATTTGTGATAGTGCAAACTGACGTGTCCAGAGCTCTGACAATTGGATTTAATTGGATTAATATACGGCGGAATGCCGTACTGCAGCGAAACCTGAGCAACGAAAATATTATCGGTAAGCGTTAGTAATGGTATTGTCTTCAACTCTTATATATATAGTGCTCGATATGTAATGATTCATGGTAATGTTATATATTTAGTATGCAAATTATAGTCATCAGTTTTTTATCAAGTTAAAACAAGAAAAATTTTATATAATAAAAGACTTAATAAAAAATCATAATTTTAATCTAGCAATGTGATTAAATAAATTATTTTTTTCTTCCGCTTATAGTTAAATGTATTTTTAAATTCTTAAAATTTATTCAGATGGAAAAAAATGTATATATATTTTTTCTTCAGTTTATTATTATTATTCTTGGCTCTGTAAGCATCCAGAGAAAATGGCATTATAAAAGAATATATAACAATTATGAGAATCTTTGCTACGCATCTGGTTTTGCCAAATCTAAGACGATTAGTCAAAGTTGTGACATGTATGTGGTGTCGTTTAACAATCATTCACCTGACAAACTACCAAGTTTAATTAGCTCAGTATTTGCAAGTATAATATATTGTTCAAATTGTTTTAATTATTCCAATTACCTTGAGAGCACTTGACGCAGCACCAATAAATGTGATTATAGTAAATGTATTTTTAAATTCTTAAATTTATGCTGATCGAAGAAATGTATATATATTTTTTCTTCAGTTTATTATTATTATTCTTGGCTCTATACGCATCCAGTGATAATGGCATTAAGAATATATAACAGTTATGAGAATCTTTATTGCGCATCTGGTTTTGCCAAATCTAAGATGATCAGTCAAAGTTGTGACGTGTATGTGGTATCGTTTAACAATCATTCACCTGATATACTACCAAGTTTAATTAGCTCACTATTTGCAAGTATAATATATTGTTCAAATTGTTTTAATTATTCTAATAACCTTGAGAGCACTTGACGTAGCACCAATAAATGTGATTATAGTAAATGTATTTTTAAATTCTTAAATTTATGCTGATCGAAGAAATGTATATATATTTTTTCTTCAGTTTATTATTATTATTCTTGGCTCTATATGCATCCAGTGAGAATGGCATTAAGAATATATAATAGTTATGAGAATCTTTATTACGCATCTGGTTTTGCCAAATCTAAGATGATTAGTTAAAGTTGTGACATGTATGTGGTGTCATTTAACAATCATTTACCTGATAAACTATCAAGTTTAATTAGCTCAGTATTTGCAAGTATAATATATTATTCAAATTGTTTTAATTATTCCAATAATCTTGAGAGCACTTGACGCAGCACCAATAAATGTGATTATAGTAAATGTATTTTTAAATTCTTAAAATTTATGCAAATGGAAAAATGTATATATATTTTTTCTTCAGTTTATTATTATTATTCTTGGCTCTATACGCATCCAGTGACAATGGCATTAAGAATATATAACAGTTATGAGAATCTTTATTGCGTATCTGGTTTTGCCAAATCTAAGATGATTAGTCAAAGTTGTGATATGTATGTGGTGTCGTTTAACAATCATTCGACTGATAAATTACCAAGTTTAATTAGCTCAGTATTTGCAAGTATAATATATTGTTCAAATTGTTTTAATTATTTCAATCACCTTGAAAGCACTTGATGCAGCCTCAATAAATGTGATTAAATAAATTTTTTTTTTTCTCTTAAAGTTAAATGTATTTTTAAATTCTTAAAATTTATACAGATGGAAAAAATGTATATATATTTTTTCTTTAGTATATTATTATTCTTGGCTCTATAAGCATCCAGTGATAATGGCATTATAAAAGAATATGAGAATCTTTGCTACGCATCTGGTTTTGGCAAATCTAAGACGATTATTCAAAGTTGTGACATGTATATGGTGTCGTTTAACAATCATTCGACTGATAAATTACCAAGTTTAATTAGCTCAGTATTTGCAAGTATAATATATAGTTCAAATTGTTTTAATTATTCCAATCACCTTGAAAGCACTTGATGCAGCCCCAATAAATGTGATTAAATAAATTTTTTTTTTCTTCTAAAGTTAAATGTATTTTTAAATTCTTAAAATTTATGCAGATGGAAAAAATGTATATATATTTTTTCTTCAGTTTATTATTATTATTCTTGGCTCTATAAGCATCCAGTGACAATGGCATTATGAAAGAATATATGACAGTTATGAGAATCTTTGCTATGCATCTAGTTTTGGCAAATCTAAGACGATTATTCAAAGTTGTGACGTATGTGGTGTCGTTTGACAATCATTCGCCTGCTAAATTGCCAAGTTTAATTAGCTCAGTATTTGCATGTATAATATATTATTCAAATTGTTTTAATTATTCTAATCGTCCTTGAAAGGGCTTGATGCAGCCAATAAATTCGCAATATACATATAATTCTGTGAACAAAAAAAAAAGACTTCTTTCGGGAATGATACGACAAGCGCTCGGGGGGTCTCTTCTGGCGGTTAAATCGCGAATGTTTCTCGGAACAGGAATCGAACAGTAACGCAGGATAGAACACGATGCGTCGAAAACGAACGCCCACGCGAGTCCGATCCGCGAACGGCGCATCGCCGGCCGGCCGGCGGGACGGGCGGCCAATCGGCGAAAAAAAAGCGGGACTAAAAACAGAGGGCCTGGGTATACCGGGCGGCAGGGGTGGTTCCGTAATCCTGCGCCCTGCGACGAGGGGGTGGGGTAAATGCGCGGGTGCGACAGCGCGAATTCCCGTTTGCCCCCCACTACCGATGCACCTGCACGTGCATCCCGTTCAGTCGGCTTCATGTACCCGCGTTCTGTGCTTGCCTCTTTCTTCCCTCTTCTCTCCCCCTCCCCCCACATTTCACCGTTCTTTTCGTTTTTTTTTTCCCCGAGAACGTGCAAAAATTTTCTCGCAAGTATCGATACCTGAGGCTCATAGTTTGCGAGAGATTTCCAATATTGTAAGATATCTAGATGGTCCGCTTTTCAGAGTAAGTGAATCATTAAAGTAGATCGAATAAAGGAATAAAGAACGCGAAGGTAATACAGAAATAGAGCTTTATCTTAAAAAACTTGTAGTTGGTAAAAGTTTTCTAATTTGATAGAATACAGATATGTACAGATATATATAGTTGTTGTAAGTATCTCGGCCAATTTGAGATTAATTACTGCTATCAATTAACTCTCTCTGTTCGTCGAAGCCGTTCTTAAAGAGTAGTTCTCGTCCCAGATTCTAAATATAAATTTACGACTACTACTATACACGTATTCCTGCGAGAGTCTTTCTTTTCGTGATCTCTTCGTACACCTCGCTCTTCCTACTCGCACGCTCAGGTTCTCTTTGAGAGGAATTCAGATCGGTGAGATACGACAAATCGCCGGAAACAATAAGAAATCTCGCGTTCAATACGCGTTTCATTGTGAACCGTCAAGATTCTCGCATCGATAGATCGGGCGAACCCTTCGGAGCTTCTCGCATCGCATTTATGCAAAATCCGATCTACCTTACCTCCTCGTCCTAATCCACTTTCTCCTTTTTCGCCGAGAGCCGAGAGACTATTATATTTTTATCTCATGCATCGCACTTTCTAACGGAATCGCTCCACATTTTTCTCTCGCGCGAATTAATTATTTATTAGGATCTATTTTGAAACGACCTTTTCTTCTTTTCAACGATATAAATTCTATCGATATTCCAGTGTTATTACATGGGAACTGTTTATTGTATAACGTGTAACTGCTGTTTCATTCGGTATTATTTATTGTATTATTACAAGCTATGGAAAATCTAACATTCAAATATAATCCTTTAACAAGTGTTCTCCAATTTATAATAATATGACAAATTGTTAGAAATAATATGACAAATGTAAAACGAGTACAACAAATGCGATAATATATTCTTGAAAAGAACATTTTATTATCGCATTTTATTGGGTACCTTTTTCATTGTTTATGTTACGTGTGCTCCGAAAATAAATAAATAATTCTTTCTCTCTCTCTCTCTCTCTCTCTCTCTCTCTCTCTCTCTCTCTCTCTCTCTCTCTCTCTCTCTTTGACAAAGTGATAAAATTCGTCTCGCGATCGTCGACTTTCTGTCGCGAAAACTTCACTTTGTCAGTCGCGTTTTCAACCACGGGCTTAAGCGCCAAGTATAAAAAAGTCACATCACGGGTGGCGAGTTGGTCGTCGAAGAGACTTTCCTCTCTACCCTTCTTGACACACTTTCGCCGCCGACGCGATCGTCCTTTTTTCTCTCTCCTCGCTTCCTGGTTTTCCATCTCGCCGTCTTCCGTCGACAAGGTGTTTCCTACGATGCGCAACAAACTCGTTCATCCTTTCTTTTCAAACATTTATACCACGGTTAATTACAGAATCGTTTAGCATGGAAAATTAAAATTAAAATCAAATGGATAACAAAATATTATTTCGGCTGATTTCATTTAATTTAACTTCACTCAATTATCGCGAAATTGTAATGTTTAAAATGCGCGAGTTGAGAAAAAAAGCATCACGATATATATAATGCTGTCGTTTAGAAAAAATATATTTCTAAATGACAGGCATCGGACAACGTGTTTCTGAATTTCGGCATAAACTTCAGAAGACAATTTGCATACTTACGCATCCTTTGGTGGTTTCCTTTTCGCGTGAGCAAATCTCGATCGTGAAATCGGCTGCTACGAGGAGGAAAACCGACTAGCGAACGGTGGGCCGACCCTCCTTAATTCGTAACGGCGGCGAACGCGGTGAATATGAGCGGCCAATCGGCG
The DNA here is from genome assembly GCA_963971435.1 of Lasius platythorax. Lineage (NCBI taxonomy): Eukaryota > Metazoa > Arthropoda > Insecta > Hymenoptera > Formicidae > Lasius > Lasius platythorax. The sequence goes on from OZ020537.1 coordinate 12,877,913, forward strand.
GCGGTGCACGGGAAATCCGAAATTCCTGGCACGGACGAGCGATCCTCGCTGCATTAACGTTTCATCGCGCTCGGTACATACGGCAGGGCGGGCACATCGATCGTTACGAACTTCGGACTCGAGTCGAGTGTCGGAGAGTGCTAGTAAGAGAGAGCGAGAGAGAGAAATACATACATACATAGATGGATAGACAGATAGATAAATAGAACGTGAGAGGGAGATAGAGAGTAAAATAGAGTTCCATTTATCATTCTGAAACAGTAAGAATGAGAATGTCGGCGGATAAAAATTTACGATCGTTACGCAATATTCGGTAAACAGTTGTAATGAATAAATTTCAAATTAACATGAAGCGAAAAATAATATGAGGTTTGCGCTACAAAATATAGTAATATGTATAATGAGTTTTGTGTGTATATGTACACCACTTCTTAAATTTATTGAAACGGAAAACATTTTTTTAACGATGCTTAAAACTGTTCGCAGAATGGTTTCCCATAAGATACAAAAAAATTACACGATAATACACAATAAGTTATGGAATATAAAAACGAATAGGGAGAGAGAAAGAGAAAAGAGAATTGGCAGATTGTGTGTGTGTGTGTGTATGTGTGAAACAGTCCTTATAGAATAAAGTGAGAGAAAACAAGCGACAAAGACAGTATGTGATTGCGAGAATGAGAAACAGAGGAGTGAAAGGGAAGGAGCGGAAAGAATGGAATGAAAGACATAGAGAGAATGAGAGAGGAAGAGAGAGAAAGGAAAAAAAAAAGAGGAAAAGAAAGAAAGAGACAGATGCGTGGGACAGCACGGCGGGAGAGTAAGTTGACTTTGCATTATTTAAGCGGCGTCCTAGCGCCGTAACACGTGTTCTTTTGAAGTCTCGCCCCCTTCAAATATTCAGGCTGACGTCACCGCCGTCATATTCCCCCGCTCTCGCGGAAACCCTGAAAAGCGTGCACACGCTCGGAGCACGTATTTTCTCCGTCTCCGTTTCTCCGCTCGCGCTCGCTCTCTCTCTCCATTCTCGTCTCTCTTGGCGAGAGAAGGTCTCCGACCCTCTCATCCCTTCTTACGCCGTCTTTCTTCCCCCATCTCTCGTCGAGGCGCCCTTCGACGTCACCCTCTGTTCTTCCCATCGCTTGCACTTTCCTCAGAGGTGTGCATCTACACCGGTGAAGGATTCGCCAAGATTTTCGAGCTACTCTGTTTCCTTCGAGTCGTTGCAGTCGCGACATGATTCTTTAAATCCAAGTGGTCGGATATCAAACTTTCAACGTTCGGATATTGTTCACAAACATTCAAGTGTATATGTGCTAAACTTACGATTTTATTCCCTTCTTTTAAATCTGAAAAATTGTATTTCTGAAGTAATCTCGTTAAAGTTTGCAACAATTCTTTGTTTAAATAAAATAAGTACACAATCCAAACAAGAAATGTCGAAGAGAATAGTTCGAAAATGGATCCGCTTCTGAGCTCTACAAAGGGTTAATAATAAAAATAAAATGAATTATACAGTTAATAATAAAATAAAGTTCCGCGTTCCGTTCTATTAATTACTTACTTTGGCACTTTACTTCTTGATTAAGTTTAAACATCTATCTTAATATATTTCCGTAATTCCTTAGAGTGTACCTTCTCTGTCCGAGTAAAATGCAAATAAAGCCTCGTTCTATTTCACGTATATAAAGAGAGAGAGAGAGAAAGAGAGAGAGAGAGAAAGAGAGAGAGAGAGAGCCTTTTCTTTCTTAAAAAATTCATTTAACTTTACGTCATAGTATAAGCTTTTTACGTAAAGCTATAATTCTCCGAACGATAACAATTCCACCGAGTGCAAAGGATTAAGGAAATGAATCGCGCCAATCGTTCGGCCGCGCAATCCGCGCTCGCATGTGCGAAAAGCGCGCGCGCGGTTCGTTTCTTCAATCATTTTAACGGGTTTTCTCGGCGCATTTATCATCCGCGATGGATGGCGAGAGAGTCGATTCTGGCGCGCGTTTATTCGCGAATTGTTTACGCGGCGCGATGCCGCCGCAGAGAAAGAGAGAGAGAGAGAGAGAGACAGAGAAAGAGAAAGAGAGAGAGAAAAGAGAGAAATGCGAATTTCTCGTCACGCCGGAGAGTTACCACAGTCTGTTAACGACTTTACACTTGTTTCCGTAACAGCGTTCTCCCGATTGTATGTCCCTGGTTCTACTCAGACTTTCACAAAAGCTCCGCCGTCGTTACTCTCGTCGTCGCGAAGTCGGCCGCGTGTCTAACGTCAACCGCGCTCGCTCGCTGGAAAATTCGTTTCCGCAAGGGAAAATCATTTTCGAGCTCGTCGCCGATCGTCGGTTCGGATCTCGACAAATGGCAAGAACGATTCCTGAACGCAAGGTATTCCCGCGCGCTCGTTACTTTACATCTGGCGTAAAGAAACTGTGGAAAAGACAGCAGAAGTGATTTCCGACCTCATTTCTATCAGAAAGAAAAATGAAAAAGATTGATTCACACAACTAAAATTTTTTTCTTGAAAAATATATAAAAATTATTTCCGCGTTTGTCTCCGTCTCGTTAACGCTTTGCGAAAGAGATTGTAGAGAGGACGACGAAAAATTATTTCTCCGTCGCGGATTTCAAGATGTTTCTCAGAGTTCGTAAAGCACGTGAGAATCGTACATGATTAATGTCTCGATGCTTAACGTTCCGCGTATAAGCTCCCAATTATCCGGCTATGTTTATACCGTGAAGAAATTATGAGGAGAGAACGGACACGACGTTTGTTTCCGCGAGAGGCATTTTCGCGATATCGAATCGATGCACTTCGGGAGGAGAATCTCGAACGAGAGCGCGATCGAGAAAATACGCAGCAACGAGTCGCGCGCACCCTCGAAAGCGGCGCGGCGCGGACTTACGTCACGCCCGCACGGAATACGGCCTTTATTATTTAACACTTGAGAACCTCCGGCGAACGGCTGAATAGGCCATTCAGCCGTGTTTCTAAGGGACCGTTAAGTTATTCTGTAGGTATAATTGACGCCGAAGTCCGCGTGGGACTTTTGCCGCGCGCGCTCTCGCGATAAACTGCTTGAAAAACATCGAGTTCCGTTTTTATTTCGCGAGTTCACCCACCCAGCCAACTGTTTTCCTTTCTTTTTCTTCTCCTTTCTCTCCTTCCTTCTCTCACGTCCCTCTTCTCTCTTTCTTTCTACACGGCGTCACTAACAAACCGACAGTCGACGGCAAGAAAGGAGACGCGATCTCGCGACTCTCGCGCTGGGACTGAAGAACTCGAGTGTCGAATTAAATGCAGCCGAGCGACGTAATTGAAACTTCATTCCGGCCAAGCGACAACACCGGAAACCGGCGTAGTAGGAAAGGGCGAGATCCTACAAGGGTCCTCGGCGCATTGTTTCCGCGTCGTTTGAAGTCCGGCGAGCCGCGAATTCGCCAGTAATCTCTGCGCGATTTCTGCCATTCTTTTTTTTTTTTTTCTTCACTCTACACTTTGTTCGTCCAAGGGTACATTTCTCGTTCTTTGCGTGCCAGCGACACGGTGATGTAGATCGATTATCATGACGATCGAACGAACGAACGGGTAGACCAAAAGTTGCGTTTATTATTCTGGGAATAGATAAAACATCATTCGGATGAATTAACTTCATTAAGTTTTATCGCGTTGTTAAATTGATGGCATGTGATATGATGGGGAGTAATAATTTATAGAGATAACACACACACACACATACACACAACTCTCAAAAGAATGTGAAATACTTTATTCATCCATAAACTCTATTATAACTCTCTTTATATAATTCAGCATCTATTACTGTAATCTAGGCCATTATTACAATCTAGGATCTAGTGGCTTTTTAAGATTGTCATAATTGAATAATATCCTTGATGCAGTTTTCATCTCGACTCTCATACATCTCTCGCGTATTCTTCATTTTCATACAATGTTTTTGTGTGATTTATTTATATTCTAATATGAAAAGAGATTTTTATATAATACAAGAATATGCACATAAATCTGTCACGACAGATTGCGAGTTGTAATCCAAGATGGGAAATGAAGCATTAGATGTTATCAAAGCGCATGCGTGTGCACGCTGCAAAGATGTAGTCAGATAATCGAATGCACGCAACTAGATTGGACGAACGGATTATCCGACAAAGTAACGCCGCTTCGCATTTCTTGCTCTTTCGACGAATGCTGTCTTCGCTTTCAAACGTTTCTCCCCGTTTTTCATCTCTCGCCTTGTCTTGTCACCTTTTCTTTTTCTTTTTTTTTTAGACAAGACTAAAAGAGTAGAGCTTTTCAAAAGCGTCTGTCCGCCTTAAAGAATACAGAAGATGTAGTCATTTGCTTGTCGCGAGCGGCTAGAAATTCTACTCGCGAATATATACATATACAATATATAGTGACATGCAATAATATTTATTTAATACATTTAATTTAATTTTACTCTTAATACTCTTAAAGAAAAAGAGAGAGAGAAAGATAATCAGTTTAATAATCTCTTCTAATTTAATGCTCTTAAGAGAGAGAAATTACTTTGCTTCTGTTACAACAACTGTTGTTCTAGATTTTTTTTAACGATATAGTAATAATTTCTCTTTCGAGTATGACGCGTATGTGTGTGTGTGTATGTGTGTGAATTTCGCGAGATACCTTGTATACTCTCGTAGCGGTATTCCAGGGTTAAGTGAGAATTGTGCAAGGCGTTCTCCAGGAATCAGACTCGCGGGAGCTTACGCGCATTGCATGCGTAGATAGGATTTAGTAGCCGAGATATACACACAATTCGAAAGTGTGGTGAATGCGCAACATCGGACGTTATGATAGATTATAAGCGAAATAAGCGAGTCTTAATATACGATACGACAGCCGTGTCCGCGGATAAATATAATGCCGGCGCGAATGACAGCGCAAATACATGCTCGCGCCGATTTCATTATTACCGCGCACGCAGTGCACTCCGCTTCTGTCTACATGGTGACGCAGAAATACACACGTACAAAAATGTGTTGTATCGCGCGCGTCGAAAGATAAAATAATATTTTATCATGAGGCGAGATATTCGGCGGCGAGTACTGCGCATCGCGGGCACCCGGTGCATATATTTAACAGCCGTCCAGACATTTATTCGCTATTCAAAAATACGTTCGATTAGGAGAGATTGAATTTGACCGTCGGGCTACAGATTTTGCGACGGATCAAAATATCAATTAGCCGGGCTATTTTTTTTAACCTGCATTCGTTATCTATAACGCGTAATGTGACAGCCGCGAGAATTCGCTATTCCCCCTCCCCGTCTTACTGCCCCCCCCCTCCCTGTTTCCCTCTACCTAAATTACAACGCGTTCAAAAATTGTCACATTCTAATTCGTGATCGCGGAAATTATCTCCGAACGGGATCTCTTATTTTCCGCGTCATTAATTCGTACTCGCGCACAAACGCGATCGATATCTTTTTTTCTCCTCTGTTTTAAACGCGACACGATCTTCATTCTCTGAGGATTAACCTTCTCCAAACGGTCAATTTTCTTCAAACAGGCGAAACTTTTTTTTGCGCTTAGAATAGTAAAACCTTTCATTTTTCCCAAGCGACTAGTGTATATTTGCTCGAACGGAAAATTTAATTAGCGAACACGTACAGCGTGGTTGTAAACAATGTTGATAAATTTTTAGCCAAAGAAAAATCGATTTGGAATTGATAAAATTATTCTAGAATGTGAGAAAGTGCGGAAAAAATTTGGAACATAGCCTAAATATCGTCTAAAATATTTTATATTTTATTTTTACAATCTGTGCATAAGAAATTCCAAATCGCACAGTAGCAATAATTAAACCGCAAACTGTTAACGACCGATGCTAATCGCGAACAATTGTCAGACTTTCGTAATTATCAATTCGATCAGGAGCTTATCTCAAATCAGTAAAGGAGGATCTCGATAGATTAATCGATCGCGATCCGTCTCACGTGTCGATCCCCTCCCTGTTATCGTCGCGACGATATAATGACGCGATGTCTCAACGAGATCCACTGACTGACTGGATAATTTGCATGGTTCGTCATTCGAGTTTCTTCGGCTTTCGTTCATATCAAGAGTATATTCAACTCATTCAGGACTTATCGTTACGACGTGCGTGAATCACGGCCGACTACGCTATCATTAAACTGTTACGTAGCATATAAGTGACAATCGGAATTCCCTGCCCGGTAAGAAGCCGATGGACACTGGTTTTTGCGCGACTAGGATCGGTATTGTGCGAGCTGCGAAATGAGATTTTTTTTGCGCGACTCGGATTTTTGTGTGATGAATGAATGAGCGCGGTCGGCCGTAACACAGCTGCGATCGTATGAATGAATGTAAATTGAATGCTGTGATCATCGGTCAACGCGTCTTTTTGCGGCGTTCTTGAGGCCGAATTAATTTTGATCTGCTCTTGACGTCAAGTAATAATCTCGCTATCGAAAGCTAAACGACTGTTATGTATACATAATATTTCATTTGTGAAGATGTTATTTTTCGTGAATTTTGTTTGACAGAGAATTACAAGACTTGTAACGCTGAATAAGGAAATGATAAGGAAACATGTTACTTATATTATTAATCTTTATATCAGAGAGAATATTTATATAATTTTGTTTATCGTAAAAAATTACATAATATATACAAAGATTTTTGTATATATTTGTAATTATTAATTACAAATTTTCATTAAATTAACGAAGCTTTGATATATTTCGATTTTTGTTATTATCATGCAACGTTAGATAACAATTACTGATTTTTATAATGTTTCGCGAAACGACAGTCGTACAAAACACCCGGTATAGAGCCGCGGTCCGCGCGCAGCTGCCGACAGTATTCGAGCGAGATTGCGTCTTATTAAATAGGTTAAAGCTGCAAATGCGATAACGATAGTAATTAGAACCGTACGTGGCGCGGGCGGAGCATCTGACTGTCGTTAGATTCTCGAACCGGCGCCACATCGTCCACCATATCATTGTCGTCGTCGTCGTCGTCGTCGTCGGTTCCTCGATGACCCCCTTGGGACGCTGTGGATAGAACAAGAAGAGTCGGATAGATGAAAGAGGGTGAGAAGAGAAGAGGGGGATGGTAGAAAACGGTGTGTGATGGTGCGAACAGGAGAGTAGGTTAATGAAATCCATTACTGTAGTGGTCGTCGTCGTCGTCGTCATCGTCGTCGATGTCGTCGTCGTCATCGTCGCCGTCGTCGTCGTCGTCGTTGTCGTCGTCGTTATTATTATCGTAACACGCATATAATGCTGCATAATACGAATCGTCGTGACACGAGACGTGGGTCGTCTGATATAGGCGTTGCACAAACTCTCGCGCGTCTCTCCGATGCGATTATAAATCTAGTTACGATCGCGCGATTGCGTGTGCGCGCGTCTGTACGTAGCCACCTGATTACATTCAGAATAGATAGTTTGAGGACACTGAATATTGAGAGATAATTTTTGCTTCAAAATAAAATTGCATGAAAATCGAATTGGTACAATGAGTGTAATTATGCAGAGTTTTCAAAATTGCACTTGTACTCCAAATTGAGATTCTTGTTAAAACATCCGTTACATTACAGTAATATGTATTATTCGAAGCATCTAATAAGTTTCGGACTATTGAAAGACGTTGAATGATAGATAGAAATAATTATTCTTTAATTATCTGTGTTCTATTATGTAATAATTTTATTACATTATTTATTGATATTACCATGATCTTTTTTACTTAATTAACTTTTGTTATTATATAAAAAAAATAATAAATTTATTAGTTTTATTTTTACAGATATATTAAAGAATAATTATTTGTTTTTTATTTGTTGTGTGTGTGTGTGTGTGAGTCTACTTTTTATCTATTGAAATAGACAAAGAGCAGGAGATCGATTTGCTGCCGGAGGTAGGCAATAAACACTGTCCCTTATGCGAGTTCGCACCTACATATATCCGGGTTTTCGTGACACGCGCGGGAGGCGAAATGGAAACGATGAAAACTCTGCGCCAATCCGCGGAGCACGAGCGTTTCCAAAGGATTGATTGACGTTTCAATTTGCAAATGCATTTATGGATAGTACGCGAGCACGCGTATCGATTCATTATGGTAGGATCGCGTGAGCACTGTTAGGGACGGCCGCAATTAGCCATTAATCGAGCAAAGCGTTCGATCGCCGTTCTGGAAAAATCTCGAATTCTTATCTCGACTATGCGCGTCTAAATAAACGAGCATAATAATGCCGTGAAACACATTCCATTTAGCTTGAGAGCGCAATAAAGTAGGAACTCATTGTAATTTCTTGTCTGAGGAATTCCCCCCCGACATTTTCATATTTTTCTTAAACAACTGGATAAAGTGATTTCTCTATTTCTTTCTTCGAGATTCTCATGCGAAAGTCATAATAATAATAATAAATAGTTTACTTTAGAAAGAATTAGCAGCGGTATTAATTTAGTATACTAATTTTTCCACACAAGTAATATTTATTAATTTTTTGATAAAACTTCATCCCCCTCAATATTGTGACGTACATTTTCTGACGTAGCAATCCTCCCCGACGCGCGCACGCGTTACGTCATTTTAAGACGGCGCGTATTTACATAGTGCCTTAATTAATGAAAATTGTGTCGGAGCGTAAACAGGCGGATGAATCGATTATCCCCGACCGACGATGGTGATAACGACGGCGGTGACAATAATAAAAACGATATACACACATCGGTTCCAGGGCCGTACTACGTAAGGTAATGCCTGCCAGGATGGCCCCATCAGGGCAAGTTATGATTCTCTAATTGAACTGGTCCATTCAGCCGGCCACATGCAGAATAGAGCCCACATCCTAGACCGTGCCGTCGCCATTCTAATGGCGAATTACATCAATATTATATGCAGATTTCGCCGCGGCAAACGCTCGCGCGCGCGCGCGCGCACTTTATGCGTAGATAAATTATTACGCACTGAGCGAGAGAGCTCGCGTCGCTAAGTACAGCCATACATTTTCTTCCTCGATGATTGCGCATTTCGTTATACAAACCGCGTCGTTAAAGATACAATTTTGCGAAGCGATATATACAGATTCAATCGCATGCGTAAGAAAATGTCTACAGTTGCTGATAAAGACGTTCACAGCACGCTGTAGGTAGATGATAGTGATAGAAAAGGGAGAATCATGATAGATATTTATTCTATAAATATGTTATCATAAACAAACTTTTCTGCTCTGTTGTGTCAAGATTGCTTGCATTCAACAATTTACGTATAACATATTTTTTTTGCGCTATAAGAGAGGAATATCATTATGTGCAATATTATTACGTGATGCACAAGAGTGATTAAACGTATGTATATCGCTGGGAAATTCCAAAGAGTCAAATATAATTCTCAGAAGTTCTTTTTGTTATGTTACATCTTATTTCGTCATAAAAATGATGTAATCTTTATGCTCTTAGCCGCAGAAACTTGCATAATTCCGAATACTAAGATTTACGAAGCTTAGAACTGAGAAAAAAAATTATAATATTTTCTATGTTTATTAAATCGCGCGGAGACGACCCCGGCGGTCTACTAGTTTGAGTTTTAATGCTTCTAAGATTAGAATCCGATTCGCGCAATTTTGAAGTTTCAAGGACGTCCTCCGAGTTCCTCCATGTTTTATCAAAGATTCCTACGTACCGTCCGTGACCGTGGAAAGAGACGATGAGGTCTCTCTGACGATCGTAAGTGCACGTGTGTGTGCATCGCGGCACTTCCTACCGATGCGAATAATATAACCCAGATTTGCGCCAATAAGCCACATCCTACCGTCGCGCAATTCGCATAGCAGCAGCCGCGCACAGTCGCGCTAGAATATAAAGTAGAAATAATAAGGCGCGGAGAGTAAATCCGACCCACTTAACGCTACTTAGCGCTTACGCTGAATACGCTTATGTTTTGCACAACATTATATCACAAGAGAAGCATATAACCATATATGTCTTCGCGAACGTTACGTAAGCCTCCTCCTTCCTCTCCGCCGCTTTGCTCCGCTCCTCTCCGCTCCGCGCTGCGCTTCGAGCGCGAGGATCGATCGCGCTCGCCGAAGCGTGACGAAGCGTGGGCTCGATCGGGACGCATCTGGATCCGTCGAAAAGCATCGCGAAGACGGATTCGCAACTCCCTCCCCCCTCCCTCCCCCTCTTCTCTTCCTCGCGTGATTAGCAATGCGAAGATATATTCTTCTCGTGCACGCGCGGAGTGCATATTTCCATAAAATTCTAGAAACATATTCATGGAATACTTTCCGCGGACATTATTAGAATCTTATCGGAATATTTTTAGAATATTCTTAAGGAAATATTCTTGTTCTCAAAGTATTCTCGGAATATTATGAGAACACATTCGTATGCCCGCGCAAGGATGTTACCGCAAAAATATCTTCATCTCGTCGATCTCGAGAGGACTGAGATGAGTCTGCTCCAGAACGAGAAAAGACGCGCGGATATCACGTGACGGCGATAAGAACATCGCGCAAGAAAAAAAAATAATCATTTATCGGCCGCGAATAATAAAAATAGTCGATTCGATTCGGTTTTTATCGCGGTTTAACGCACGCGGTCCACGCGATGTGTATACGCGCAAAATTCGTGCGGCGCGGCGCGCACGTTTCTCCACGTTTTTTTCCCTCTAAAATTAGAGGGCACAATGCTGCGTGTAATTTATCCGGCGCTGAAAGAAACGCGTCATTCCGGTTATAAAAGAGACAATAAAGAGTATTAAAAGCGGAGAGCCAACAATGCAGATTGCGAAGGCTGCAATAATACGGTAACCTTCATAACGTTGCGCGACGGTACGTTCGTAAAACTCGGCGCGCATAATGCACATATCATTCGTAACAGTACCAATTTTATTATGCACAATGTACAATTTATTTCTGTCGGCGGGAGCCGTCGTCGGGGATGGTGGCGGGGACGAGGACGGAGGAGAGATGAGAGAGAGAGAAAGAGAAAGAGAGAGACGCACTATATAACGACGAGGAGAAGAGAAGAGAGGAAAGGAGAGAAGGGCGCACGACGTTCGAGCGCGTTTGTGACGCGGATAAAAATATTCTCTCGTCGCGGACAAACTATAAAACAATACCGCGCGCGCGCGCGCGCGCGAATTCGCGCACACGCCCGCAGGAATAACTATCCTTGGACCGACAATATAATGTCGCTTATCAATAATTTACTGCGCCATATGATGCAATACTATTTACTGCCAATCAATTAAGATAAGTGCACACGGAGCGATCGGTGAGCTCTTTTTGGAGCAGAGAGAGCGTAGAATCGCGCGTCGTCGTGATTTTCTTTAAATAAATAAATATGTATACTATACGTGTGTAGGTGTCTGTCTCTCTCTCTGTCTCTCTCTCTTTCTCTTTTTCTTTCTTGGAGAATTAGAGGGAAATAACTTCAATCTCGTTGCTTCCAGATCCAATCGCGATCTCACGTATCTAATAATAAGACAAATTGTTCTCGCGGAATTAGATCCGATTATTGTTATTCGATACAGGTTGCTCACATTAGTCGAGTCTTTTGTGCAAAAAAAATTCGCTCCTCCTAGAGGTTTATTTTTCTCCGAACTCGCGATATAATCTCGATGTAATGCCGCATCTCCGCTCTATTATTTTTTCATCGGAAGTAAAGCAATTGTTGGATTAAAATAAAACCACGTGAGGCGCGGCCCTTAGAGATCTTATCGTCGATATTTACCGACGATATCTCGCGATTTTTTGCGATATGTTCGAGTGAGAGAGAAGAAGGGGGGGGGGAGAGAGAGAGAGAGAAGTTTCTCTCAAAGAGAGAAGAAGAGATCTCTCTTTGAGAGAAATTCTTCTCTCTCTCTTTCTCTCTCTCTCTCTCTCTCTCTCTCTCTCTCTCTCTCTCTCTCTCTCTCTCTCTCTCTCTCTTTGCACGCTCGCAATTTTCAACAATACAGCATCTCGTCGTTCCTCTCTTTCCCGCCACCCCGCGTCAATTTTCTTCTCCCCATGTTGTTCTCGCGCACACCGCGCCGCTCTTGCATATCGCATTTACCGCCGCCATTGCCCCTTCCTCCATATCCTGGCCCGTGTTATATAATAAATTATTTCATAAATTAAGAGCTATTAACGGGTAATTATCCCTCGCGTGTGCGTGTTTTTCCGTGAACGCGGTTGCTGAACGCGTTGCGGGAAATACACGAGCGTGGAACAGAGAAAGAGAGAGTGAGAGGTTGGGGGGCAAAGGGAAGGGGCAGCGAGAGCGAGAGGAATTTATTCCCTATTCTGGCATGTAAATTCCTCTAAGAACAATAGGAATATAAAATTATAGAAAATGCAAGAGAGTAAAATGGAAATAGATTAGAAAGTATGCTTGGACGTTGATTGGCTTTTATAATAAAAAAAGAATCAAGTAAGGTAGAGAATTATAACAATTTGCAGCTAAAGTATTGAGTCTAGTTAGTTTGTTAAATAGGTTAACACTCGCATTATTCCGCTGTAAATTATTTTTACAATATAATATGCAATTTTATCTTTTTTGCTGAAGAAAATTTTATGACGTAAACATATTTTATGATGTAAAAGCCTAATCTCATAAATATCGTCCGGTTTACCTTGGACATTGATTTAAATATTATTGTATATTTTTTACAAATCTATATAAATTCCGAAATTGATGCTGTTTAATTAATGCACAATGCTCACGTTATTCACAGGAAACTAGTGTCTTGGGGCATAATATAAATGTTTCATGTCTAATAAACCAGTGTCTAGTTATCATGTCGAATTAATAACGATTGCTGCGGTATAAGTGAACACAGACATGTGCATGATAATTTATCTCCATTACATTCAAACAAAACACACAAACTTGAAGTAGACACGATGCGGCAGATGCATACTTCAGAAAGTAGGATAGAGTAAAATTTATTTCATATTCTAGGACATACACTAGATTCTCTGATGAAACGAGTTTAGATATAATGTTCGCCATGCATGAGTAAATTTACGATTCAGGCCCCTCTCTTCCTATCGTCGAATTTCTTTCTCGCCTCTCGTGATTGCTTCTAAAAATAAAATTTAACCCAGAGTTATACCGATAACTTCTGTTAATTCAGTCCGAGACGCATTACTGCTTCCTTCGTCGCTTTCGCTTTCGTTATAAATGAAGTCTCCTCCTCCTCCCCCCCATCCCTTCCTTTTGCGTATTTTTTACGTTATACGCGAACGAGCGAGATAACGCGAGCGGGTGATAAAATGTGACTGGCAAAGAGAAAAATAGGAGGCGAAGTAAACAAAGATAAAATATACGTAAGTATATGATAATTGCGTTGCAGCTCAAACAATGACATAGTTTAGACGGCGATAAATGTGCGACGCGCGCATTAAATATATATGCATACTACATATATAGATACGCGGTCGGAACGATAGCGTTTATCGCGCGCTTTGTGTGTAGAAAACTCGTTTTCCAAACTTATGTAAGCTCCCTATGACAACTGTGGAGACAAACTGACAGATATCGACGATGATCCGACAGCGCGTAATAACGACCGTTATTATTGTTATTGTTATTTAGATAATACTGTGTCGTTGCGCAACGGACCTCAGTCAGTGCGATAACCGGCGTGGTTTATCGTTCGCCAGGAAACTGCATTGCCCCCCCCCCTCCCCCCTCTCTCTGTGTGTATGTGTCTCTCTTTTTCTCTTAGTCCATCTCTTAGCCCTTCCCCACTTTTTTCGTGCACGCTCTCGATATCAGGCCAACCGGAAATCGGTCGTTAAGCCCGAGGCAATTATGACTTCTCTGGCACGTGTGCGATCGGTAACTTATTTCGCATCTTGTTTGTCGCCGTCATCAACGAGCACGAAAGCATATAAAAATATTTAACGCAACACACCGGTATCTTACATGACACACACACATACACAGAGTGTCCCCCGGAAAAGTGATAGGAATCGATGGCAGAAATGTAATCTTCAATGAATACATGAAATCAGATTTTCTTGAATAATTTGCCGCTATCTTATCCTTCAGATCTTTGACATCAAGTATTATGGCAATTAAACTTTTCAGACTCAGATGAAATATATTTTCTCCCTACAGGGGAGAATGTTCGCGCATGTGTGTGTGTGTGTGTATCGTGTGAGATAAAACATGTTAATATCTCACATATACAATCTAAAATATCCAACGTAGTTATTTACGAATAAGTCGATACGGAGAAATTTCACTTGCGTTACGACGTATCTCATTCAAGCGCAATAATGAAATGGTTCTAGGTTTATTACATTTATCTTACACCTAGGCTTAATTTTCCGGGTCGCGAGACTCGGAATTTCCATCGCAGCAAAATGCAATTCGCCAAACACTCCGCCAGTTGCTTCGTCATATTTATTTATACGGAACAATTAACGTTTGTTGTCGCATCATTTTGTAAATATTGCCGCGGCGCTCTCTCGTCGTTTATGCACGCCGTATTTTTGGGAATGAAAATGAGCCGCAGTCGAGTCCGCCTGAAAAGGATCGTTGACGGCTGCTGTAAAAGCGCGCGCGATAGTCAATGAATCGTCCGACAATTATCGAATTGAGCAGCGAAGCGAGCGCGAGCGCGCGCGACGTATGTGGAATAAATTAACCACCGATAGTCGAGTGAATGAGATACACATACTGTCATTAGTCATGAGAAAAAAAAGGAGAGGGAAGAAAAAATAAACACTCATCGCGGCATTGCGGCATGCGCGCGTGCACCGTTATTCTAATTTCTTACGCGCCTCGCATTTTCCCGTTATTTCCACGAAACGCCGACCGCCAACAATTATTCTCACGCGTAGAATTCGATACGCTGCGATCGTGCGGTTTATCGTATTCAAGTATCGCGAATTCTCGCGAATACGCTTTTCCGAAAATAGAGACGAATCGTGTGTCGGCTGCGTTATCGTAGATTGACATTAAACGTATGTCGCTTAAGGAAATGTCGGTGAATTCGTGTTGATTTGAGGATCTAAAGGTCTGAGAGCCTAAGCTATAGATATACATATAATGCTCGGGTTTGAATTTCTAAAGCTTTATGGACGCAGCGTTGGTTTATGTCACCTTTGAACTTTTCGAGCCATATCAATGTACAGATTACGCCCAAACCACTTCACTAGTTCTCCAACGCGTACGCCGTATGCATTACGATAGTTGTGCGGGTGCGCGCGCACGCACATGTGCCCGTAATTAATTATAATTAACGCCGCGACCACTTAATGCGGAGAAATTCAACTTTGCCCCGCGCTCGTCGGCCGAATCGTTTCCGTCTCGTTTCGACAGGCCGGCCGCGCGACGTTTCGGCGTAATTAGCCGGACGAGCCTTTGCGACGAGATATTATAAAATTACGTCACGAAAAGAGGGAGGAAGAGAGCGTGGGCGAAGCTGTGTAATAATAATTTGTTCCCGCACCGCGCTCCTCGCATCTACGATTCCTCACTTTCGACGTAAATCCATTTTCTCCCGTCGCGCGCTTTAATTGCGAACGAGTCATCAGAATGCGCACGAATTGAGAATTATAAAGTATCTCCGGGACATCAAGGAAATTTTAGCCGAGGAAAAATCGTGGCCGGATTCGTTGTGCGGTTACAGATTTTTTATATAAATCTCGAGGGAATATTCCATAATATAAAAATTTGCAGATAATTTTTCTTCCAATTTTTTAATCTTATATTTAATATATTTATTGCCATTTTCCGTTTATGCTTATTCTTTATTTTAAATAAATTTATTATCTATCCATCGTTAAAAATGGTCAACGATCGTCGTTCATGCATCATCGAAGTCGCGCGATCGGATTTGTTTCCTGTCGCGTGCACGATTCCCCGCGATGCGTCGAGAGAGAGAGAGAGAGAGAGAGAGAAAGAGAGAAAGGGTGGTGGACGTGGAGTGTGCGCGAGTTGGGTGAGGGGGAAGTTTCAATGTGATCCACGCCGTGGCCACGCACACAATTTAGAAATCGGGTCGTCAATCCGCCGTAAATCAAGTTCGGGCAATTAAATGCGACATAATTTTACGATTAAAGTTTTTAGCGGGCGCGAGCGCTCTCGCAGCGGTAATGGAACGCGCGCGAGTAGGCGCGAGTGTGTATTAAATGGTAAAATCCATATCGAGAGCCGCCGATCTGTTTCCCTTCTCCCCTTTTCCCGCCATATCGCGTCCCATTTCCATCCCTCCCTCTCTCTCTCTCTCTCTCTCTCTCCGTTGCAACTTGCACCGGGCTGCACTCCGAGTTGCAACAGAAGCGGTAGCACCGGAGGAGCAGCGACCTTTGCCGTCTGTAAGCCGACGCGTAAGCTCACCTCGGCTCCTCTTTCACGCGGGACGGAGTCGACGAGTTGGCTACCGCGACAACTTAAAGCTCCCCTAACGGCGAACACGGCGAGACGCGTCTGCGATATGCAACGCAAGAGAGAGAAGGGTGAGGGGGAGGGGAGAGACGCATCGAGAACGCAGCCGGATGTTATGCCTCTCGCGAGAATGCTCGTGACTGTAGAGAGTGTGATACTGGTCAGAAATTATATAACAAAAAATTAGGATATATGTATATCTACAAGATGCCCTACTATTAAAATTATTTTGCTCGAATATATATAACGAACAAGTCTGTTCGTTTCACAAGTCAACTTGACATTTGTAAAAGTATATACATATATAGGCTCTTGCAATATATTTTATATAAACTTTTTGTGAAAAAGCCTGTATACACATGTATACACATACACACACTGTATGTGTTACAATGTATCTTGTCTAAACTTTATGTGTTTTCAATATAATATTTTTCTCAGAGAATATGTTTTATTCGAATGTAATGTTTTATTCTCCAATGTAATGTTTCTGTACCGAGAAATGCGAGTCGAAAAACAGCCAAGGTATTATATGCATTATGTATCAAACAGTCATATAATTGTACGACTTACGTAATGACTAACAAACCGAATAAAGCAACTGTTCGAACTACACGGATGAAGAAACACGATGTAAATCGAGGTTTTTTTTTTAAATTTAATTTTATTCAGCGAAATATCGCGGATCCAGAGAGATCGACATTTAAAATCGTTACGACTAATGATCGATCGGTCGCGAAGGCGGGAAACAACGATACTTTTGCACACTTCTCTCTCCGGCAGTTCATGCGACGCTGTCTCTGTGATTTAAGCCCCGGAGATATAATAAAATCCGCGCAAGCCAGATTTGGTCGGTGCGCCCGGAAATAGACAAATGTACAATAATAGCGCCACGCCGCGTATTTGCATAAATTCGCCTGAGCGTTGTCGGCTAACGATACATCACAATCTTTCCGCGAATGACGCAAAATGCTGAAAATATAGTTGATTTAGTTGTTTAATAATATATCACGTATTTATTAATAAATTATATAAAAAACACATTTTATAGAACTCAGCTTTTATAGAGTATTATAAAATAGCTCTTTAAATAAGATAAAACAAAAATCGCGAATATTGTTTTACCGATTTCATATCTATAAAGAATGGCGAGTATTATGGAATCAATTTTTAAGATAATGCTGGGCAAATAGGTGAAAATGCATTTATTAATAAGTATAGATCCTCAAGAATAATTACCGTCTAATTAGATTATAAAGTATCGTATCCATCTAATGACCGATTCGGGAGATTGTCACAGATATGATACATGAATCTTTACATTACGGGATCACCGCGAAAATACGGCGATAAGTGCGCGGGAAGGATGCAGGCGATGCGACGACAGGCGTCAGTCTGCCGGTACCGCTCTCGTCGTCGCTCTCTCGTCCCTCGTCGGCGATAGCCCGACGTGTCAGACGACGACGACGACGACGTGCTGTCTTCTTGACAGAAGGAAGGAGAAACACCGTGTGGGGCATACAGAGCGCGTGAGAGCCTCTGGGGGAAGAAAAGAGCACGTACAAAGAAGAGACTCGCGCGTCCAGAGGCTCTGACTCGCTCGCACGCACGCACGCACGCACACTCGCGAGGGTACAAGCCGAACGATCATACTATACACACAGGGAGAGAGAGAGAGAGAGAACGGAACGAGCGAACGCGCGCGTTCATTATGATTCGTGTATTTATATAAGGTCTAAAAATATACGCGCGCGCTGTGTGCCGGCGGGCCCCGCCCGGTATTTCATCTGAGAATAATATTTTAATGTACATACGTCGCCTGCCCCCCCCCCTCCCCCCTCTCTATCCACCGCCCCGACTCTCTCCCTTCGTTGTCCTCCCTCATTCCCTCACCGCATTAACGCGCATCTATCCTTCTCTTTTTCTCCGTCTGTTTCTCACCCAGCTTCCCCTTCTCTCTTTGTCAGCCTCTCCTTTTATGCCGGCACAGTGTCTCTCTCTCTCTCTCTCTCTCTCTCTCTCTCTCTCTCTCTCTCTCTCTCTCTCTCTCTCTCTCTCTCTTTCTTTTTCTCTCTTCTTCTGTCTTTCGATTTTCCTCTCTCCTTCGATCCTCGCGTCTCTCTCCTTTTCCTCCACCCTCTGTGCCTCCCTCGTCTTCGCCGCCCCGTCGCTTTGTACTCGGCGCGTTTTTTGATGTTTCTCTCTTCTACGTGAGAGCTCGCGTTTGTTGCGCCGGAATTGTGCATGTGCGTCGTGCTCATGGCCGTGTGAGCGCGCGCGAGTATACACACATTATAATGGCCTCCTTGTATGTACCGGGCGAGAGAGAATCTTCGAGTCTCGCTCGCGGCGCCGAAAAGAGATTTTCGTGGTGCCCGCTGCGTTAATTGAGGCTTTTTCTCCGTCTCTCTCTCTCTTTCTCTCTCTCTCCCGTTTCCTATCTCCGTTTCTCTTCGTCTGCGGTTGCTTTTTGGTTTATGGCATTACGGGAACTGGCAATTCTAATCCCATTGCTAATAAATTCGGATAACTGTCGAACAACGTTTCTCTCGTTCGTAATCTTCTCTGAAAAATTTCCCTCGGTAGCGCGGCGCCGATATATTAATCGGAATTAGAATTAGAGTCAGAGAAAAACACATACGTGATATTAAAACCCTACACAAGCACGTCCGGTGTTAAGACAGTCCCTTCTAAGAATGTGCAGAAGCCCTGAGATGTCGTCGTTTCAGCACATTCCTTAGATAGCACAATGAACAAACAACTATGTTCTGTTCTTATCTTAAAATACATTCGTATAATTCTAAACGAATATATATAATCTTCTGAAAAAGAGAAAAAATTATCAACTTGTGTCATTGATAGATAAAAAGATATTAAAAAAGTCATACATTTTTTTTAATGTTACGTAACTAATGCTAGAAGATGAGTCGATTCTTATTAAATTTATCGTTACTTCGTAGATAAAAAATGTGCGAGAAAAAAAAATGTAAGTCTCTTTCTCTTTTTTATGTTATAAAAAACTTCGCTATAAGTGCAGTTTATTTTCTGAAATTTTGAAAGGCGTTGCATTAAGCACCTCATATGCAATTTTAAGCTTCCTAGCCAAGTTATTTTAAATTCATTTTGATCGAACACATGGTTCTTCTACTCAGTTTCCCATTAAAGATTCTGAAAAATATCCCAGGAATATTTTATTTCCTACAATATCGTATTGTTAGAATATCTTTGGATAGAGAATTTTCTAACTAGAGGATTGAAAGAAATGGGTAAAGCTACTGATCGAATAATATCTCATTAAGAAGAAAATAATTTTTCTACTCGAGGGCGATGCGCTCTCTCTCTCTCTCTCTCTCTCTCTCTCTCGCTCGCTCGCTCGCTCGTTCGCAGCATGAATGCTCGCGAGACAAACGAACGATCGACGTGGTGCAGAGATAATGAGATACAACGTGTGTTGACGACCCAGTAACCAGGCGGTCGCGCTACCGCTCCGAGAGAAACTCGTCGAAACAAGATCCCCGTATTTCAATTGTAAGGTTCTCCGAGAAGAGAGACCAGTTCCAGAACGCGCGCGCGCACATTGGTTTTTTCGGTATATCCGGGAAAGCATTCCGATTCCACGTGATGGAGCGGCGGCGACGACAGTTATCGAAAGAGAGAAAGAGAGAGAGAGATTCAGTCGTAAAATCGTTTTCCTTCCAAGCGCGCGCACTTTGACACTCTCATCGCGACGTGTATTATAAATTCGATAGGAATGTTGTTTTTTTCAAGTTTTTTCGGCTCTCTGCGTCACTCATACTTCGATACAGTCAAAGGGTATCAAATCTAGGAAGTCAACGGACATTTGACGGTTAACGGCAATTTCTGCTATCAATTGGGTTAATTACATGAAATAATCTCGTAATTCATCTCTCTCTCTCTCTCTCTCTCTCTCTCTCTCTCTCTCTCTCTCTCTCTCTCTCTCTCTCTCTCTTTGATTGTAATGAACGAATATACGGACTGGAAGAAATTTTTTAAGGCTAGGAAAAAAAATAATTTTGCATACCTATTACGAAACAAAGATTAAAAACGGGACGTCTCAGTTTTTGCTCCCTTCGCAATAATATCTCGAGATCAGAAAATTATCGATAATAGAACTGGAAGTATATCGGGGCCTGAATCCAACACGCGTACGCATGTGCGTGCGTGATATACACCGTCCGGCACGAGCGATAATCTCTCTAGTGTTTTAATAAATCTCATTCTTCCTATGAAATACGATAATAATAATTTATAACGAACTATAAGCTCACCATGAACACCGCGTCGTTACGTTTTCTCTTTTCCCTCCCCCCCGCACTTTTATCCTTCAATCTGCATTCGTCCTCTCTTCCCTTTTGTCTCTGTCTCTTTCTCGTACTATACTTACCGGCTGGTCTAACTATCTACGCGCTTACGCTCGCCTTCGCCCCGCCACCTTTTCGTCCCCCTTTCCGCGCGCCTTCCCCCCCGAGATCGTGCGCTTATATACACGAGTGTATGTCTTTAAATAAACTTTTATTTATACGACCAGTCGGCGAGATGAATTTGCGCGATTCCTATCGTACACGGCCGGATATGCACGATGGTTTCGAGTCGCTTTCGCTCCTACCACCAAATGGATTCCCCCTCTGCTTGCCACCCCCGTCTTTGGAGTCATTGACCGTCGATCGGTGTTTTAGACGAGGCCTGTCGACTCGAGACAAAAAGTGTTATTACGTGATGTTTGGGTAATCTGGTTGTCTCATTATTTTTTGACGATAATTTTCAACTGCAACGGTTAAGATTGGATATTCGAGGATTGGCTTCGCGTAAAGTTCGTAACATCGAATGTTTTATCGAATGAATATAGTATGACAGCTATTGTGGTCCAGCTGTGCTTTATGTGTAATCATTCTTATATGCCGCACGAATATTTAATGTCAGCGAAGAAGTAAGTCAAGTAGTAACTTACTCGCTTATTTGCATTTATTACTTTTCGTTTTAAAAATTAAGTAACTCGCTCCTTGAACCCTTTCCTTTAGCGACTTTACCTAAGCGATTAACTTATTACTTGACTGGCCACTAAACTGACTTCGCCGCGTGGAGTTAAGATACCATTACCATGTCATAAAACGTAAATGCGGATCTCGCTAATTGACTTGCCTCCCGTCACATTTCGTATAAAGCTAAATTACTCTCTCATTACTTTATATTGAAAAGGACAGGCAAGAAAATTGCCTACCTATTTTGCCTCGGTGAAAAGTCAAGTTACCTCTACATTACTCTCCGTTGAGGAGGGCAAGCAAGTAACTTGGCGCTTGACTTGTTTCCTCATTGATGTTCGCGTAAGCCCGGCATTTGATCTCGCTTAGCCGGTCGAGACAGCGCGACGCACGACGAGAATTTTCGAGACGAGAAATTCTCGGCGATCCGACTGCGCGTATTAAGTTATACAACCGGCGTGTCGATTGATAATACGACTCGACGTGCGCGTACATTTGCGACGGACGGTTGGCTCCAAGAGTCAGTCGCGACTCCACTTCGGACAGTACACACATAGCTCCATACATCCAAACACACACACACACACACACACACACACACATATTAGTTGTCGCGTGCGTGCGCGCATGTACACACGCTCGCAATACCCGGTATCGTATATATACGTGCAAACGCAAGCGGCTATAAATTTCAATAAAACCCTCGCTGTGTGTAGAGACGTTGTGTGGTAAGAGTAAGAGAGAGGAGAGGGTGACCGCGGGGAAAGGAGGGGAGAGACCGTGCGCGGGAGGGAGAGAGCGCGTTCGACACGACTCATATACGTTCATTACGAATGCATACGAGCACGTTAGATTGTACGTTAGTGCCTTGTAATAAAATATTGTAATGGTGGCCTACTTCTGCGCGCCACGCCGCGCTCCGTAGTCGCCGTATAATATCTCCCGCGGCATTCTTACCGCGGCGCGCGGCGTTATTTATTCTGCGCCGCGTACAATGGCGGCGGTCTCCGGCCCCATCTACGGGGTGTGCCGTTGTACGATGCGAGCGATTCGTTCAGCGAATGCACGATTTCGCCGAACGCACGTTTCTCTCACTCTCTCTCTCCCCTCGCGACGAAACGAGCTCGGACCGATCACGAAAATGAGAGAAACGCCAAAGATATTCCGAACGAAATGAAATCTAATTAGTGGCGAGAAAAAATAGAAGAAGCAAAATAGCTGTGCGGTTCTTTCCTCCGCGATATGCGCAAATGCGATTAGAGGCGAAGACATTTCAGGGAAGATGACTATAATTCAAGACACATCTCTTGTGGTTATTCTTTCCGCAATGTATGGAAATTAAGTTAGGACAAAAGAAATTTGAAGGAAGATGAGATTGTATCTAAGAATTCTTTTCGTGGCTCCTTTATCTCTGTGGTTTATTTTTCTCCTTATCGACATTAGTGCGGAGAGATGGAGAGAGAGAAAGAGAGAGAGGGAGACGCGCGTTTTTCTCACCCGCTATATGCCACATTTCCGTTCGGATTTCTATACGGCCGAGGAGGTTCGTCATACGACAATGCCGGTCCGCAATTACGTGTACGCGTCCTGAGGTTGATTAATAGCTCATTATTGATACGTCTTGTCGTTGGCGCTCAAAGGCGGCCGCAATACCGCAAGCAACGCGACGGAATGCAATAAACACACGACCGCGTATTTATTGTGACCGCCAAATATGCAGTCTTTTCCGGCGCCTCTGCTGCGCGAGAAATACGCGCCATCCCATTAAAAATTACATCGATAACATTGCGTTAGGTATGTTAACTGGTCGTGTCTCGGAACCGGTTTCTCACCCAACGCAACGCGATTGATTGAAGCGTTGAGAACGATATAGATCTAAGCTGTGCTTATAACAATATTGAGTTGATACAATGGTTCTGCTGTATACAGCAATGAGGTTTCTAGCTACCAATTGTGAGAATAGTATAGCGAGTATCCAATACATGATATATATATATATATATATATATATATATATATATATATATTTTCCTTGCTATGACGCACGACTGTTATTTATTTGAATAATAGCATCACGTATGAAATGTTTATCTTCTCAGTCTTTTCCAAAATTTTTACGTTTTCATTACTTAGTTCTATATTATTCTAGTTATATATTTGTCTCCTTTTGAATTACAATACGTGCCATAATGTAGACAGAGAACGGAAATGTAGTTAATTATTATTAACATTAGCCGGCATTGGCTAAATCGACCTTTAATGTAATAAATTACATATTAACGTATCGCATTAATGTAACAAGCGTCAGAAACGTGATGTTGTGCCAATGTTCATATTAAATATGTCTGTAGATGTGTTGTATCATGCAGTGCTGGGAAAATTTATTCCCTCTTGACCTACAAAAAGACATATATAAAGCTCAAAGGGCTGGAGAATTTCGGGACGATATAAGTACCTATACGACGAATAAATAAGAGAATTTGCGACGGTTTGGCAGACGACTTCTTTTTCACGAAATAAATTCGCGCGATTCACCCTCCGCGAAAAATACACGCATTTCCTCCCTCTTCCTCCCCGCAATCTCGTGGCTGCTGCGAGGTGGCCACGTGTTCTGGCATCTGGAGCCGCATACATATAGGGTGTCTTGTAAATTCTCGCGCGGGGATAAAGGTCACAGGTCGAGATTAACAAAAACGACGAGTCTTCGCGCTTTCATGCTCACGACAAACTGAAGCGCGTCTTTCTATCACTTTTATCTCGAATCGATCGTGAAGTTACATCGCGCGAAACATTCGTTCACCGTAAATTTTCCACGAGATCGACCTTTCCGTTCTTCGTCTACGTATTTCTATTTCTCTTTACTATTTATCGTCTCTCCTTCTTCCGCCCTGCAATCGAGAACGATCGATCGATGAGGTCTCTCGTTGTTTCTCGCCACGTACGAGCGAGCATATGTTTACCGCGAGGCGATGCGTCGTAGCGTCAATCGGATTCTTCACAGGGTGTCCGAAACCTGTCGGACTGTTCTGTCAGTATTACAGATATTGAATATCTAATCGGAGAAAGTAATTGTCCGATCGCGAATTTTATGAAAATTATAAATTTTATTCCATCAATTAAATATCAAACAACTGGTGTGCAAATAGCAAAATAACTGCTTCTTTTATTTAAACTTGAACAGCTTCTCTACTTCAACAGAAATTGAAATGTTATTAAGAATATTTGAGATTGTAGATTAAGTAATTCTTATCGAAAAATAAACTTCCCATCAAACTTTCACCGAGAAAGTGTCTCCAATCGAAGACACATCCGCAGAGTCGGGGACACTCTGTATATAAATGTTTCTCTCTCGTTTCTCTACGGCGGGCGAGTAGGTAGGTTTTCCATATGCGGCGCAATGCGGCGGATATTTTATTTGTATATCATTACACACATCGAGTCCGTCGTCCCTTTCTTCCCTCCGTCTCCTCCTCGTCCCTCTTCTCGTCCCTTTCTCCTGTCCCTCTCATCGGTACTTCTTCCCTTTCCTCGCCTCTCGTTTTCCTCGTTCTCTTGTTCTCCCTGTCTCTCTCTCCGCCACCCGCTTCCCGTCGCGCCGTGTGTATTTATTTTATTTTATTATTAAACAAACCCCTCTTCCTGTCATCCTCGCGCCAACATGCGTCTTTACACGTACACATGGGATCCACGTCAAACACAGTCTCCACTTGACGCGAGGATCGGCTTACGCGACCGTTCCAGACACGAAAAATATTTTTTCCCTACCCTCTTCTCATTCTAGGTATCACTCCCCTTTCACGTGTCCCGAGCGTTATCTGAGAGCCTGCGTTGGGCGCTTATCGCGACTCTTAAAGGGATCTTCCATCTTAAAGGGAGTCTGTACGCGTTTGAAGCGCATTTGAAAACCCAAGAGTACAATAACGAAACTGTAATAAATGCTATAAATACATGTATGCCATGTTATATAAAAGTTTATTAGGTGCTAGAATATAGCAAATTGTTATTTTGTTCTATTCAGATTTAATTGATTTTTATTCCTCTCTTCGGAGAGAAAGATATATATTACATATATATCTGAGAAAAGCATAATATTCATAAAATATCTCAAAATATATATTTATCTGCTTTTGACTTTTTTATTGCTCTGAGAGAGTGCACTTGGGCGAATCTCGCTGCGGCGTCTGCAATTGCATTCCGTCAGCGTCGGGCACATTAAACAGCGTGTAATGGCCTCGCGATGACGGATGTCAAGTTATATTTAACGTTAACGGGAGTTATATTTTCGCCGCGCTTGCCGAGACCAAATCGGAAACAGCGCGCGAATTTTGAGCGATTTAGACGACTTAATCGCGAAAGCGTCGCGACGCATCGCAGACACCCACCTGCTGCTCTATCAACAAAATGCAATGCAATGTGTGTTTTTCGGAAAACATTTCAAAATAGAATACATTATTTCTATACGAATCTACATGTTAAGAAAAGATTACTAGTAAAAACATATATATTTCATTATTTCTATGTGTAAGTTTATGTGTGCAAAAGCATTTATATATAACATAGAGGATGTAGCAATTAACGATTAAAATAACTGGACTAGTTTAATTTAAGCCTCCGATAACTCGGGTCATGTTCCATTAATATGTATACTCTATTTTAATACAGATTTTAATACAAAGAGACTCTCTCTCTCGTCGAATGCGCGGACGAAGACCCAATTAATTTTGAATGAGGGAATAGGAAAATTCGAGTCCGCTATGCGAGAAGTTAATTCCGTTCTGAAGGCATCTTGATTCTTTGTTCCGCTCGGTTTTACGTCGGTTGAATAATTTTTCTCTCGGTGCTGTCTTGCGGCTTTACCAGCGGGGCATTTTGTTAAAGGTTAATTAAATCCAACGACAAAAGGCTGAGCGTTTCATTCTTTTAACGCGAGATTAACGGCGGAAACGCGGCGGATTTTCTATTTTCGTGCGTTGACAGAAGGCAAGGTCGCGCAGTACGAAGATTAAACGTTCTTCTTCGAGCGCAAACACGTACGTTGCTCACGATAGGACGAATCTAACAATTGTTGTGCGTACAAATGTCTTTCGAGTTTTACAGACGAGTTCTCTTCGAAAAAATCGTAGTCGACTTTTCCCCGAATCATTCTATGCCGTACAATTTTTTTCTTACATTAAATTACTTCGCCAATTGCGTTCTGTACGCTTTGCGCTAACTTAAATTTTATTACCTCAGTTTCTTGGGTGAAAATTCTTACATTTAATTGTTTATAATTTGGATTATAAGTATCACACACTAATTTTCAATGTTAATGGTGCAATTATAATTTTTCTCTTGACAAGGAAAGATCTATTTCAAATAATGCGAAATATGATTGGCAGATACGACTGGCACACTCTGCCGAGGCGGTATTATTTTCTGCGACTGCGGTAGCTCTAGCGCGACTGGGGCTCTCTGACGTTGCACTTTCGATATGCGTTTATTTTCCTCGTTTGCACTGAATCGTAGTGAATGCAGTCACGCACATAAGCGGCGTTCGCAGCCTACGAGAGGGGGAGGAGCGGACCGGGGGGGAGGGCCCAGTTATTATAACTTCATTATCATTACGACGTTTATAGCTTATTCATTATTGATGGCGTTTTACAAGGTTATTTCGCCGCTCCGACCGCTGCGCAATAAATTCTTATTAAAACTCGCGTTACTTATTTAAACTGTATTAATTTCGTCATCGGTCTGATCCTCGCGTTTAACCATCTGTGATCCTCTAAAAAAAACATACCTACATTAATAATTATAGATTATTTGTGAAAAATCATGGATTATTTATCGCTCGAGAAACGCGCGCGCGCGCGCGCATAATATCGCGTAAAAGTGAAATAAGATTTTTATTTACGCGAAGAAGAAAAGATAACAGGCACACACGGCCGAAAAGGAGATTTCGCCGATTTTATTCGATTCCGTCTATTGTATCTCCATAAAATCGTATAGATTTATTTGCGAATATCACGACGATTGCAGCAACATTTCACTCGTTTCACATCGTGTGTTTCTTCATCAGCTTTTATATTTCCTTTCCACCGCGGCTGTATATATGTATATATGTATATATGAATGCATCGAGCTCGCGTATTTACATATGTTGGATGATTCGCGAAGCGGTTAGGAATTACGAAGGTATGCATAAATGCACAGATATTATGCGTGTAATCGGGAAGAATAATATATGCCGGATGTTCCACTATTATCGAGAGAATCTTGAATAGATTTTTGCATTGGGAGTCAATCTTTTCTTGGCTAGAAAATATAACGCATAATATATTAAACTTTTTTATATATATTATATTTACTTTTTTGTATATTAATTATATTCATATTATATTGCATATTTTAAATTGTGAAGTATATTTCACGAATCCGCACAAAGGAGCTAATTAAATTTTACGACTTAACGAAGAAGAAAAAGAGTGGAATCAAAATGATGGGATGCGGAGAGCATCTGGCGAGAAAAAGCTGGCGCGAGAAATGTATGTACGCACTTTAATGTATGTATATACGAATAATTCTGCGTTAAAGCCGCGTTGTCCGCTTCTCGTCGGAAAGATTGCCAGAGCATTTGCGGGGGCAATGCACTCCGGAATGCACCGCGTGGCTGACCAACGATGCAACTTATAACGAGTATTATATTAATAAACAAAAGATTTTTTTGGTAATTAATGCGTACCAGAAAGAAAAAGAGTAAAAATTAGTTTACCGAGCGGTGAAATTAATTTTTTAAGATTATTGATTCGAAATTACGCAATCTAGCGCAAATTATGTAATTGGAATCGTATTACATAATACGAAACAACGATCGCGTAAGTGTAATAAAACGGAACAAGTAGGATAGAGACCACATAAAAAAAATCGATTGTAATGTCAATCTTGATTACGAAGCAAGGGTCGATAATTTCTCCCAAGGCAATTCTCTACAACATCTCTTTTCTTGTCTTCGTAACTATGCTCGGATGAATATTATTGTTTACTCTGTTCGTTGTTCGATATTTGATAAAATGCCACCAGCTCGAAGTAAAACAGAAATGTTTGAGAGCTCTAGAAAGTGTAGTCTCTGTAACTCGGAGAAGAGCTTTCTATACTCCTTTTAACTCGCAAGTAAAGCTGTCTATAATAAACTGCCTGTATCGATGAAAGAATGCGTGACTCATACAGGTGACTGCCGTCACACGAAACCTATTATACAAGCGGATCATAAACGCCAAGACCTGCTTCTCGCGATGAGAACCTTCGAGTACAGTGAATACGTATTCTGCAAATCCCCGCTAATCATTCAAGCGTATTCATCTGTGATGTATTCTTTTCTATATACGAAGAGAGAGATTAATATAGTTTGAAGTCACTTTACATTTTTATTTATTCCTATATCCGTAAAAATAACGCATTAATTATCGCGGTCGTGTATTTAAATTTTGCCATCTGTCTAAAAATACTTCAGCTCTTGTTTCTTTATATCAAACTTTAAAAAATTATTCAAGAAGAAATTCCACTAGTTCTTCGACATCCAAGGCCTTCGTGCACACATTCGCATATTCTTCTAAAAACTACGCTGTTCATAATAATAAAAGCCGATCGCACTCGCGGCGATTTCGACACACGGGTGAAGGTATCGTCGTCGGCTTGTTATTGAGCGGCCGGGCGAGCGGCACGATAACGCGCGATATTTTTATAGACCCGCGGGGTTACGTACAATAATAAATATTGCGGTGCGATTAAATAATAAATCCCGGCACGAGATAGCGGCCGGATCGCACGCCGATCGAGATGGGTGGCTCAAAGTTCTTTTTTTTCACGTTCAAGCTTGTACAATATGGAATCCTGCCTGCCTGCCTGCCTCGGGTCGCGAGATATGCGATCTTTGAACGTCTATTTTTAATACGCTTTTAAATTTTGAATTAGCATTAAAACAGTTTTTATCATAGAGAATGATGTGTTTAAATTGTCTGAATTAATATTTGATATCTTGCATATATACAGGGTGATCCGTTATTGGTGTAATGTAAACATTCATATAAATGAAGGAAAAGTGATAATCTCTTACATAAAGAAAAATAAGTGGAAAATACAGTTTTTTTTTCACACTTCGAGACTCTGAGACTTACTTTTCGCGTAGAATCATTTGTTATACCACTAATAACGGATCATCCTTTGTATATATAAGTGAGGCTTCAGAATTATCGTCACTCCTTTTATATCGAACGTTGGATTAAAGATTGAAGCGATATAAATCCTATTTTAAGTCAACCGCTTATATATGCAGTTTCGCGAAAAACATCTTAAGTGTTTCATGATGCTGACGCGACAAAAAACGACATACTTTTTGCGTACGCGGCGCAATTATTGCATATAAATGATCAACGTCTTTCTAATTAGCATCGCGGAGGAGCTTCCGATATAGTCGCACGTTTAATTGACTTACAACACTCGTCGTGCAAAGCAACCGAACAGAAATGATCGGCGCAGGCCGACGTGCAACGCGCGTGTCGTGCCATCGCGCGAAAATATTCGCTGAATTCATTCGGAAATACTACACCCGGGGGTGGTGCATCAGCATAATTAAATATCGTCGACGGTCGACGGGCGATAACGTAGAACGTCCGAAATTCCTTGCTGTTTGCCGTCTGAATTTTCATCGATTCTGGCCACTATACTCGCGATCACTTCGATCGATCTATTGAGAAATCCGTTTTTATTGACGTCATTCTGATTATTTATTAAGAGTTGGAAAGGAAAACGTTACGGAATACATATCGGCGCAAAAGTGCGCTGGTATACATTACCGTGACTAAAATAAATTATAAACGTAATTGCATTCATTAAACATAATAAGTGCGGAATTTACTTTTTCTAGAGGTCGTAAATTAAAATTCATAGAATATAATGTATGCGCACACATAGACAACGCACATAGAGAGAGAGAGACACAGAAAAAGAGAGAGAAAGAGAGAGAAAGAGAGAGAAGTGGTCTGTAATTTAGAGCACTCTTGCATAGAAAAACTGTTTGTAAACCTAGGTTTGTAGACATTTTACATGTAGACATGAAATTAAAATAATAAAATACTAAGACTTTTTTCTCATAATATTTCTTTCTTTTTTTTTTTTTTTTTAACTGTGGGAGATCATGTTAAGTCTCAGGTTTTACTTCATGCTTATCATCGATCCGGAAGGATCGCGACTCGCTCTCGTCGTCGAATTCGCGCGATCGATCGAGCGCTCGACTCGTCGACGGTACAACGCCGCTTTTTAATCCCTCCTCCGCGATGGCGGAAGTGACTGGCAATTTTTTTTCGGGCGGCCCGGCCCCACGCAAGCTGGAAAACGACGCACCGGGGGAAAATTGGAAACAACGGTTTGGTAAGCCGAAAAATCGCGCCGGGTGGTACGGGCGTACGCGCGCGCGAACGCACATGCACTCACGCACGGCACGGCACGCACGCAACACGGAAATCCTGCGTTGGTGTGCGGGCGAATGCTAAAAAGCCGGGCCTGAATAAATAAACAGTTTTTAATTGCGGCCCGCTGCTGCCGGGTAAAAACAATAATTATTGGCTTGCCGTACCAACGTGTCCGTGTGTTACGCCCCTGATGCGACAAGCCTCCACCTTTCTCTCCTCTGTCTCTCTCTCCCTCTCTCTCTTTTTCTCTCTCTTTCTCTCTCTTTTTCTCCGTCTCTCTTTCTCCAACTTCTTCTCCCACTCTCTTTTTCTCCCTCTTTCCCTCCAAATGTCCGTCAGCAACGGCAACTTCCGGTTTCGGGAGCGTACTCGAGGAGGGAGGCCCGTCTAAACTTTCGCGGCGAACTCAGCACAATGAGGAGCGATACTTTGTAAAACGATGCCGTCGTCATGGCGTCGACGATAGAACGAATGGGGACGGATGGACTCCGCGGAAAGATTCCGCGGACATTGCGAGAGGCGTCACGCGAATAAAAAATATCCGCGATGCTGCACACGAGAACTCGGCCGTTACAAACGTTACGAGTCTCTGGCCCTTCGCCGTGTGTTACTGTTTGGTTCTTTTGCCGCGCGGTGCGGCGCTCTCCCCTCTCTCTGTCTCTCTCTCTCTCTCTCTCTCTCTTTCACGCTTTTTGCGCTTGAAACGAAGTAAGTGCGTATTCACTTTAAACATGAAAGACTTTTAACGTGAAAAGGTTGAAATTAACAAATTAACATTTCCATGTTAAAAGCATGAACATGCACTTTTTCACGCAAAAAAGAAATGTATAGAAAAAAATGTAGAAAATACAGAGAACTCTACAGAGAATCTTATAACTCTGGAACGGAAACTCTTCCATTATTTTCGCAATTCTTACGACTTTCGTCAATTTTCATACGTGACATTATTTAGATAATCGTCTCTTGAATAAATTATAAGTTGCAAGCTAGCATTCACACACACACACAATTGTGAAAAGCGTATAATAAATGTTTAAATATTTTATTAATAATTATATTTTAATATTTATTGCAATTAAATATTAAACTATACAATGTGCCTTTTAATTTTTGTGAATAGTAATTTGTTTAATTTACTAATAATTTATTAGTAGCGTTCCATATGCTTTTGTCCCATGATCGTGCTGATATATTTATCAAGAAACATCAAGTATCTCGATGTGCAAAAGATATATTCGGGAAAGTATATTCGGGCACGGTATATGTATAGTCGTGCATTTGCATATTTAACAATACAAACATATAAATGCATATATTACCGGAGCAAATAGACGGCCGTGCAGCGTCGGGAGCGGCAAAAATGCGCCGGCGAACAATAATTACCGCGATTTATTGCTTCTCTAGGTGCTCGTATAACTGTCGCTATATATGTTTTAAACGAGAAGCGCGCGCAAGAACGGCGCGAGATGTAACGCAAAGGTAAGAACGAGGCGGAGATTTGCGGCGGGCCGCGAACTTTAGATACGACCGCTACACGCCGTGAAAGAAAAAAGCACTTCGCGAATAATAACATCGGTATTACCGGGGCGCGAACGGACAAGCGGGATTATATATTAAGATTACGTATTATTCAAAATTTTGTGCAGCAATCAAACGATATTCGCGAAAAGTGCGCTTCATTGTTTCGCTGGCGCGAGTATCCTTTTACGAAAATAAATGTGTGTGTGTGTGTTTACTTTTATAAGAGCGATTATTTTTCTGACGTAAAATAATCGCCTCTAATTATTAGTAATTTTATAAAAAAAATATATACTATCAATATTGTCCGATCGCTTTCCGGTTTTCTCCCGTGTATGACGTCTTCAACGATTATTCGGTCAGCTGTGGAAACACGTGCTGCACACACAAATTGCGATACGATTAAAAGTAATTACCGCAGTCAGCGGCCTCCTGCGGCCGATAAGACCGAGTATCGGTATCCGGCGAGAGAGAACGACGGTTCTTCGCGTGCGAAGAAATTTATGAACGGACAAATTGTTTCTCCTTTCGTCATCGACTTTCCCCTTATTTTATAAACGGCGTGCGAATTACTGATCATATCATCTCATATCTCCTTGAAATTGAGTTGGTTTATTCCGAAGCTCTCTATTCTGGTTTCACTCTTTTTTAATGTCTTTCTCTAATTGTATCTTGTATCTTGTATCTTGGTATATATTTCTGTTCATTATTTTATTTTACCAAAATAATAATTTGTTTATTCTTTTCTCTCTCTTTTCATCTTGAAATAATTACAATACGGACTGGCTCGCGCCGCCTTTGAACTTCACGCGTGACAAGAGACATCGATTAGACTATTGATCAAGCATGATTGCATACTCGCGAGTAATTATGAATCGTCATTGTCAGGAGAAATTTTTCTGGCCGTGGTAAAAATTCAGCGGTTCGCTCGCTAAATGAGCTTTTGTTACTTATTTTTTCTGCAATTCAATTATTCTTCTCGTATAGAATGCAGCATTTTCATATTATTTTCTTGTACAAATTCTCCTATTATTAAGCCGATTAAATCAATATTAAAAATAAATATGCGCGAAAATATAGGTACGTGATTTTATTAAAATTTGAATTTTTTTTTAGGCCCGGAAATACGAGATCTCTAACGAAATTATTTTTTATTATATTTAGAGCTAAATGTTTGCCTCGGGTTTTTTTTTATTACCCAGTACCTCTTCATGGAAAGCGACAACTTTGTTCGATCCACGTCCAATACTCTACATACGCGAGCATATCCGAGAGTTAATATCCTCGGGACATAAATTTTTCACAACCTTCCCTTTCCCGCTCCCTCGAGGCGTCGTCGCGTACAGGACGAAGAAACACCGCGATAAAGTTGTACCAGCGTAACGGGAACGTTGTAACGAAAACGTACTGCCTTCGTCCCTGTTCCTTCGCCTTATAACACCGTAGTAATAAGCGCTCTTGCCTGCGCTTGGCATCGCTATAAATATCGTATAGTAAACACAAGAGCAGATAAGAGGAAGAGCGAAAAAGAAAAAGCGAGTGAGGGGGCGGGAGAATGCGGGGACAGAGGAGGGCAGAGAGCGTGAAAACTTCGGCTATAATAAAATACAGATAAGTGCGCGAACAAATAGCCGTACCGCGGGATTTAACCGCGTCTCGTAGCAGAAGGAAACGAGAGGGGCAGAGGAGCGAAGGGGGAGGGGGACAACGAGGAGAATGCAACGAGCGCGAGGAAAGGGAAACAGAAATAATCGTGGAAATTACTTACGAGCTCTCCTCCGCGCCAAGGAAACCCGAGGAAACGAGATAGGAGCGGGATGGTGGAAGAGGAGGGGAAGCTAGGGGGGCGAGAGGGGGTGACAGCGCGCTCTTTCCTCGAGACTTTTTAATTATTTATCGCGCTCGCTTATTTCTCTCCTTTGTCGCGCGAGAATAAGCCAGCGATGCGATTTCGCGCATTACAGCGGGTATCAGGATTGTGGACGATTACTGGAAGGGATATAAGAATCAAGTAGGGAGAATCCCACAAAACTCTCTGTATGAAAATATCTTTAGGCATATAAATTGGTTTGCAATAATTTGTGGCTATAGAGTGAATGTCATAAGCACAAAAACATCTCTCAAGGATAAAATTAATAACCGTCATAAAATCGTTAAACACGTGACGGTAATTAAACATTTCATTGGAAAATTTTGTGATATCACTATTATCCCGCTTGATTCTAATTTATTATATTACGCTACAAATAAGATTTTTTCATTGTTTCGAGTCGCGCTGATAAAAGTTCGCGATATCGAGAGAGAGAGACTGAAAACTTGCTTGCGCAAATAAGAGACGACCGCGACGAAAAGCAAAAAGCGGAAGGAAGACGTTTTACAAACGTCTTTTTCCGAAGAAATTCCGAAGCGATAAAGAGAACGAGGGGTTACGCCGCGGTGGGTGGCAGAAATAGAGGGGGGGGGGAGGGGGGCGACGATTAACGTCGACGTTTTCTTGCGTCCGCTCGGTCGGCGCAATGTTTGTTCTGGGAAATGCAATCACGCTGTCATATAAAATATAACGTGTTTCCTTTTCCTCTCTGTCTTCCTTCCTCTCTCTCTCCCTCTACAACACTTTCCTTGTCCTCTCTCTTTCTCTCTCTTCCTCTCTCTTCCTCCCTTTTGCCGTCATGGCGCGCAGCGTTGCGGCACCTCCTCTCAATTTCCACGCCGACCGGAGAACACTGACATTAGGTCCCGCCGTGGTTTGTAAATTATGTGAAGTACAGGCTGTGCTATTTTTTTCTGATTGCACCCATTTCTCGGAAGCGCGTTAGCGCGCCTTTCCTCCCCCTCCCCCCTCCCCCCTCTGTTCTATCTCCTCCCTTCCCTTCATATTCCTATAGCGCATATATACATATATCTGTGGAAACATAGCTGCTAATGTCTACATTCTGTTACTATATCTTTTCTACCGCGTTGGTCTTAGAGAACTTTAATACGTCCCGGAGTGCAACGCGAGTACGTTCTCTCTCTCTTTCTCTCTCCGTCTCTGTCTTCCCATCGGAAAACGCAAGCGTAGATACACCTGCTCCGACCTTAACCTCCATTCGTTGAAGTAGTCGCTTTGCGAGAGAGTGGGCGAGCAATGAGCGGAGAAAATTCACAACCGATTACCGATTACTGAATGGAAGATCGCGGGTGTAAGATCAACACATGAATGTGAAACTCTGAATCTATAACATTCAAATATTCTTAACGCTCGCGGAATAAATATTACATCAGCTGATTGATTTGTCAAAACGTGTTAATAATTTCTATTTCCCTTGCCAAGTTGCAGGCAATATGTTACCTTCGATTTGAGTTTTATAGTCACTATACATGCACAAATAAAATATTTTATTAAATTTATATATTTTTATTGATTGAGATTATCATAAAAATATATGTAGAGATATTATACTAAAATTTGGATGCAGCAAGAGCCTCGGTTTATCTCACTTATAGAAATAAATTTTAAAACCAGTTCCTTCTTTATATATATGTATGTGTGTGAGTGCACGCGCGTGTGTGTGTGTGTGTGTGTGTGTGTGTGTGTGTGTGTAGGCTTGCCAACGACTATCTTCTCGCCTTCTCCCACACCCTCGACACAGAGTTTCTTTTGTAGTCGTGAAAAGAGACGAGAAGGGAGGTGGTAGAAAGAAGGAGGTGGGGGATCGTGGTAGGAGTGCCGCGATTAGGTTTCATACGGAGGGCAGCAGCAGCTGCCTTACGACGTGAGATAACACGAGGTCCCTTAAAACGTATCGTACAAGAGCGAGGTACGACTCGAATGCCTCTCACTTTTGTGTGCGTGCGGGAGTGTCTGTACGTGTATGTATGCGTTTGAAGAAAGAGTTGAGGAAGGGGTGACGCCGCGGAGGAAGAGGAGCGAGACTCTGACTCTCTCTCTGTGTGTGTGTGTGTGTGTGTGTTTGAAGAGAAACATATTTCTTTATTATTACTCCCACCGAGCTTATTTTTCTTACCCGCCGACTTGCATTCCAGGTGGGTGGGTTTGCTCCTTTTCGCTTCGTCTTTCTTCTCCCGACTTCTCTTCCTCTCCTCCTCTTCCCGGGAGGACGAGAAAAATTCAACCCCGAACGCGCGTTGTTCCCTTTTTTCGTTACGAGAAATTGCGCGGCGCGCAAGAACCGGGGAAACGGAGCGCATCTATTAAGTACTCTCCTTCTCCTTCTCTCTCTTTCTCTCTCCGTGTCTTCTCTCTCGCTCTGTGATAGAGCAACGATTGCTGCTCCAACTCTAACGCAACTCGCGTTGCACAATGATAATAACGGCGAGATTAAAGCAATAAAAATTACGCGAGACTCGCAAAAGGGAACCGCGAGCGAATCCGCGGTGACATTAGCCTCGCGCTCTTCTGATTCCTCCTAATCTTTAGCCCTGTTTTATACAGGATAGTTTACTGGAAACAGGATATTTAAATATGCGCGTTTTGATTTTAAGCACATAGAAATATGAAATAGAAAATTTTGTGAAGTGATTTTGAAACACGGGATGTGTTACATAACACAGAAATCATTCTATTCTATTCTAATGAAATATGAAAATGTATCTATATTATATTTGCTACTTGTAGTACGATATAATTTTGTAGTTTGATGCGTGTTGCCTTGCATTCGACGTAATCACGATACAGAATAAATAATACTTTCTTTATTTTTTAATTAAATGAATATTAACAGATTCACTTCACTTTATACAAAGTTTTTCCTTAAGAAGCCAATAAATGTCGCAAGCGATCATAACGAGTGAGCTGTATTATTCACCTCTTGTCGTTTCTTTATCTACGCGATGGAAGATTCGCGGCGCCGCAAATCTTAAGATAAATAATTCGGGTGATATAAAAAATATATAAGAAGCGCGCGCGAGAGGCGCGACTTTATCGCAATAAAACACGCACGAAATTCTTTCATTCGTTGATGCAAGCCAAATAAATTGTAAATCAAGTTTACACATGTAAATATTCATCGTGGCACGGAGCGGCTTGTCGTTGAACAAGACAAATATTATATGTCGAGCTCAACTCGAGTGGCGATTCAATGCCGTTTCGCGCGCCAGTCATTTTATCACCTATTGCTTATAATTAAAATGAGAGAAAAACAACATTACGTAAGAAAACCAAACTGTGAGCTCATCCCGCGGGAAGGGACTTTGCCTCGGAATTGTTTGCTAAAGGATATTTACATTTGCGAAATTTCTCTACACTATTATCCAATAGAGTCATTAACATTACTTGTGTAATATCCTGTGCACGAATCCCCTCCCCTGTGATCAGTATTACGGTATCGTTTAATAATACCGATGACGCCTACTCTCTATGACGCTGTGTGTACTTTTTTTTTTTTACATTACATTAATAAATACGCGTATACGACCGCTCGCGAATGTAAATGCACTTCAGAGATTCAGGCTCGCGTATTAGTGCCGTGTTTGGCTCTAAATAGCGGCTGTCCGCTATCGCGAGTCTTATTCGTCTGACACGAAGATCGGCGCGGTTCAGCATGAGTTGAGAAATAGACAGTCGCGTTTTGCGCTAAATGCGCGCCGAGAATAGGGAGCGCAGTCTCGGGGCCGCGATGCGGGCATGCGATTCTAATGGTGCATCATCTCGGAGAAAAGAGGCGATGGCGAAGAGAGGGGGTGGCGAGAGAGAAAGAGAGAGAGAGAGAGAGAGAGAGGGAAGGGAAAACGCATGCACGCGGCCTAACGATCACGTGTATAAAGCTGCTGCTCTCTGGCGCAGTTCACGTTTCCGTCGAGGACGACAGACAGTCATCACGGTCGTGCACGAACGGAGTCATCGTTCGACCTCGAGAGATTCGCCGTTTTCTGTCTCTTCTTCCTCTCTCGGTTCATTTTCCTCCATTCCTTTTTTCCTTTCTCTCTCGCGCGCTTAAGCCTTTTTCTCCTTTCTCTCTTTTATCATTATTATACATATTTAATAGATTTGTCCTGTCGATTCGACTTTTTACGAATTATCATCCTTTTTTCCTGCGTCTTGACTCACCTGTGTTTGTACTTGCAACTATTAATTTTTTTTGTTTTCTCGTATTTATCGCGACAGATATCATCTCTTTATAACTCTCGTTATCTTTTTAATAAGAGGAATAATACTTGATTATTATTTTATGGCACATAAATTGCTTCACTCTTGGTATCTACAGTAAATATGTAAGGGGGAATGGGTTAAAGATAATGCAAGAATAATATTTGCTATTACGCATACATGATTAGTTTATTTTAAGAGTTGTTCTTTTTCGATATCGTCATTCTATTTTATTATTCTGTCGAAATTTGGTCTTGTGATAAAGGCAAGCGCGATAAAGCTGATAGATTTTTTTCGGATCTTATTAATATCATTTCTCCTTCTCTCTCTCTCTCTCGCCCTCTCTCAGCGGAATAGAATCACTTACTGCATGTAAATTATCGATGTCGCGACGAAGTAAAGAAAAAAGTTCGAGGCCCGCGTCTGCAAACATAATTGCGTCGGCGGCAACGCAAATATTTGTAACGCTCGTAAAAGCGACGTCGAGAGAGAGAAAGAGAGAGAAAGTTAGAAGAGGAAGAAGAAAAGAAAGAGAGAGTGGGTACGATAAACTCGCGAGAAAGACGACTATTCCGGAGACTCTGGCTTT
This sequence comes from Lasius platythorax, assembly GCA_963971435.1. NCBI lineage: Eukaryota > Metazoa > Arthropoda > Insecta > Hymenoptera > Formicidae > Lasius > Lasius platythorax. The sequence continues at coordinate 12,916,951 of OZ020537.1, forward strand.
GTCGTTGTCGAAATCAGAAAAGCGGCGGCGGCGAAAACTTTCTGTATCGACTGTACTGGCGTCAGCCTGCCGCTACGGCTGTTATTATTTGTATATTATAATTTAGATACAATTATATCGCTCTCTTCGTCGTGCTAGTCGCGCCCTCGATAGCGTTGTCTCTTCACCGCTCTCTATCTGCGTTCTCTCTCACTCTCCCTCTCTCATTCTTTCTCTGTCACTCTTTCGACTGCGTTCTATCTCGCGTTCCTTCTCTCTCTTTCTCGCATTCGTCGAAATGCCGCTGGTGCGAGACAACGCGAGCGAAAGAGAAAACGAAACGACAGTTCGAGCTCTCGACTGAGAAGGAGAAAAAGAGAGAACGAGACAGAGATAGAAATGTATAATAAAGCCTCCAGGAGAGGGTGAGGAGAGCGGAATTGTGTTGTGTGGTTCGGTGGAGAGTTTCGAGCGAGAAGATGTTCGTGAACACGGTGAGGGCGGGTGAGAGGGTGAGAGAGAAGGAGAGAGTGAGTATAGGCAAGGGGGGAAGGAGAGAAGGAGAGCGCAGGTGAAGAAAAAGAGAAGGTAGTGCAACGGCGGCGGCGGCGGCGGCGGGAGCGAGACCGAGATAGCAATAAAATATATTACCGGAGAAAAATGATGGCACTGCGAGACAAAGAGGGGCCGATGTGGCATTAGCGGCAGCCTCGAGGAATTCCACCGCGCGTTATGTATTTCGTTGTGTTCGCGGCAACCTGAGTTACCTGTCATGGCCGCGTTCACCTGGAAATTGACTTGATTCATCTGCGTCGTACGAAACTGAGGGGAAAAAAAAGAAAGAGAAAGAAAACGATTTCTCGTCCTCGCCATCGTTTCCCCTCTTAATGCGTCTTAGATCCGTTCTGTCGGCCGCTTCCGATCGCGAGACACTTACGCGAGACTTTTGACCGCGGTATCCGATCCCGAGTACAGTTTCAATATATCACGGAAATATATGTTGCTTATCATATATGTTACATTATGCATGTATAATAACTTTTTTTATGAGCGGAATTAATATATCTTTTTTTTTTTTTTTTAGCGGTATCTGCTGTGAATTTTTTCCTCCATAATTTTATTGCAGCGCGATTATAATGCTCTCTTGATGTCGTCGGAAACAAGAAAGACTTATCAACGACATAGGTGTGGCTCTGTTACGTCAATAATATTGCGTGCCTTGATTAACTGACCACGGCTGGTTGCCTCTTCCTCGATTTAAAATTCAGTGAACTATAATGCACAATATAATAGTACGGGAAGCTAACGAACACGTTGCTTTAATAGGATTGTCGGTAAATTCTAAGAGAAGTGTACAGACTATATACTCTCTTATTAACTCATTATTAGTCCCGCGGGAAATATTATCTTCAAAACTCGCAAAAAAGATTTCCGATTCCCGGTAATCGCGAACCGATCTGCTGCTGTTGCCCGCGCGTTCATCGTCCCGCGATCGCATCTCGATCTCGCTCGCGAGCTTCGAACCGGCTGTTCCGCCAATGTGTATATGTATACATATAATGCACCGGCTGTAAAAACGAAACGTCGTTTCCCGGAAAAAGAAACGCGTGCGGCCGCGGCGGGCCGACACGGGAGGTTGGGAGGGGGCGGGGGGGGAGAGGAAGGAGTGAGAGAGAGAGAGAGGGGAAGGAGAAGGCAGAGCGAGGGCGTTTTGTAATTTCTATAATTTAAACTCCGCGGCAGCTGGCGCGACTCGTAATTACTCTAACCCGCGTGGAGGAACGCGTGAGCCTCTGCGTGTTTACTTTTAATTCCTTCTGCCGCCGGCCTCGCGCGGCGCAGCAGCACAGCCACTCCTCGATTCAACACAATATCAAACGAAACCCCGGACGCCCCTTGCCACTCCCGCCCCCTCCCCTTCTTACAGTAGCGGGGGGTAGGTAGGTTAACAACGAGCAGCGGGCTCGGCAAGAAAAAAAGAGGAGCTTCGCAAACTTTTCAACCCTCCTCTCTCTCTCTCTCTCTGCCCCTCTCTCCCGCGCTCTCTTTCCTTTCCCCTCTTCTACTTCGCGCTGTCGGTCTTCCGTCTCTTTCTCTCTTCGTCTCATTTTTCCTCACCGCCCTAAACCCCCACGGTGTTGCCCCCACGCGGCTCCACATGGATAGAAATTCCGAGAAATTAATCTTTTTACGCCGTTCCCTTGCCGCGCGCGCTTTTGCGCTCTCCTCTCGCTCTTGCCCGCGGATTTGTATATATCGCGGGTGTACAGTGTTGCGCAGCTATGTAAAAGAAGGCAGAGAATGTTCGTTCGAGCCTTCCGGGACGTCGGCGGGTCCCTCAAGAGTTCCGAGTGAACGTACACAAAGCACGAATGAGCAACAATAAAGGCGGACGGATATGTTAAATGGCGCAGCGAACTGTGTAAAAAGAGATATACATCTACATGCGTCAGGGTGTGTCGGAAGTTGCGCTTAGGTGGCAGACGTTGTGACCAGAGTTTCGCATTTTTCCTTATACAGCACATTGAACGCGTCCGACTTATTCGAGAGAGATATTCAAGATAGAGTATTATAGATGTTAAGTAAGCCTTTAAATTATAAACGGATGGCATGTTATTTTTCGATAAACTGAACTTCGACGATTGAATTTTTCAAGATTAAAATTGCCACAGAGAATTGTCCGAGTTGGAGAATAAATTCTGACAGAAATAAAATCTTGACAAAACACACCGACCTCGTTTGGAGCACTAACGGCTTAATAAACTGCAACTCTGTGCACTTAGATAGCGTACTTCTATAAGTTGTCATTATTATATTTCACCTTATCTCTTATAACTTGACATTTGAGTTATCGTATAACGTTTTTGTTCCTGATATTCCTGCACGATAAATTATTGTGTTTCTTTCTCCATCATAAACGACACGTACTGTGCCGAGAGCAAAACGGAGCATGTATCTTGAGCCTCGCTCGCTTTTCTCTTTCCCTGTGTTTATTCCGTTCCTCTCTTCCTCTTTCTATCCCTCTTCCATGTTCCTTCTCCCTTCCCCCCTCTCTCCCAACCCTCCTTCTCACCACGGTGCTCGCACTCGTTTCTGCGACTCGTTGAAAAATCGTCCGTCGTAAACGGGAACAGCGGTTTTATTGTTCCGCGGCAGACAATGCCCGGGAATATTATAAAAACTTTCCGACGGAATATATTAACGTTAACTCATCGCTTTACCGTTAGGCAAACTTTTCGGTCGAGCACGCCGCCGCCGCCGCCGCCGCCGCCGCCGCCGCTTCGTCTTCGTCCCCGTCTCTCTGTCATGGCTCGTCTCCCTCTGCTCTGCCCCTCTCATGACTTTTTATGCTCCCCTTCCCCACACCCCGCTTCCCGTGACCCTCTCTCCCTGCACTCCCTCCCGCCCCTCCACCCGCGCCGCGGGAGAATCGGCGATACAACCCGCACGATAAATACCAACCGCCGCTGGATGTAATCTAGATCGTCGCTATATGGAGCGTAGTGGAAGAGAACGCCATTTATGGATACCGTAATGGATAGCGTGTAACTGACGCAGCCTAACGACTAACGACGAAAATTCATATGCCAAAACTGGGAATCAATTTTTAGAAAACGGACCGATGCGAAACGCGTATATTAATCTCGAGAAAATAATTTAAAAGAGAAAGATTTATATTTTTTGCAAATTAATATAAAAACAAAATAATATTTTCGTAAATACAGTTCTGTAAAGTGAAGTAAAATTTTTTCACCGGATAAGTATTGTTGTAATTTCTTTGAATTTTATAAGTTTAAATCATAGATCGTAGATAATACAATTTTTGAAACTGAAAATGAAAAAGATATACGCGAATTGGCACTTTTTTGACGTCGTTATATCATAAAATGCTAACTACGATTCATTTTGTATGTACTTGAATAAGAATATTTCACCGTTATTCCATTTCCCTCATTTGCAATCGGGAAGCTGCGAGTTAAGTCGACCTAAATCTTTCTTTCGCATCGGTTAGATATTTTACATATCCGCGTAATATTTTATTTTATTGAGCACCGAGTTATTCAGATGAATAACGCGATATTTATGCGTATTGTATCGCGAAGAACTTTGAATGCAAATATTCTTGAACCGTTTCCACGAACGAGTCGTTAGTTTAACCGGATCTTTTCCGATCTTCGAGATCTCGCAAATCTGCAAATTGAAAACAGCGCGCGGTAGAGGGGTTAAATATATCGATGCAAAATGGGAATCTTTGCGGTTACTGCAATAATTAGCGCGCGTCGAGATCGCGTTAAAGTAAAAATGCATTATGTAATGTGCGCGTTTGCGCGCGCGAGGAACGAATGCGGTACATTCTTCGGTAATTTCGTCATTGAGATATCCGAGTATGCGTTTCATGGAGTGTATCGATTACCATAACTATGCGGTTTACGCATTATGCCTTGATATATTATTCGTGTGCTCATCTCGTGGTTTCAAAGACTAATTTATTATAATTCGGGGACGAGACCATGTTGCAAGCGTCTGTATTTTAGGTGAAACCTAACCTACACCCCGAAATACTCGTTTAGATAGAAAATTGTCTATAAAACATCATATCGAAAAATAATCTATTTTAAAATGTAAATATCTTTGACTACGAAAGTAACTTCGATTGGAGAAGCAGCAATTTATTAACCCGGGCCTCATAATCTTTGAATAGAATCTTTCCGTTTGATTCGATAATAAATGAATTTTGTACTATATATTTTTCTGCAACAAAATAGTGTCCTACTGAACTAAATGCAGCTTTCCGTGCATCACATATACAAAAAAGAATATAAATTATGTGTTTAACAAAAAAGAATGTTGGCTTGATAAATATTTAAGCTAAAACTATTATAATATTACGAGAAATTTTTTTACACTTTATTTTACGCGGCATTAAAATACGAATCTTTTTAATATTTACTTGAGCGAATAAAAAGCAAGACAGATACGACGATATAAAAATTACATTTTTATCTACAGAATATCGCATACAATATTTTTAAAAGTTGGATAAATATCTATCGTTCTCATTTTTATATTCTCAAAGTTGTGGAAAAAAAAAAAGAAAAAAACACGTAATTTTATCTTTCGATTTTAATGTTAAAAATAGAACGTATCTCAACGTCAATGATACCGCCGATTGCGTAGCCGTTTATTAGAATTCCAGATTCTGTGTACGGTATCTTGGGATCGTGCTTTTCTAAATTCGATCTCCCGCAAATGGGATTCCTCTACCGAGTTCGTTCCTCACGATGCGCGTCGTCACGCTGACTCTCGTAATTATTCCACCGAAACGGAACCGCCCGAATGATCTACCGACTCGTATCCAGGTCGTGTTTAGGCTGCCCGGGCGTCTGCCCGAGCGAAGCGGAAACCACGTCGGCGACCGAAAGAGAGAGAGAGAGAGAGAGAGAGGGAGAGAGAGAAGCGACGATAAACTTTAATGTATTCCGAATTATTAAAATATATTCCCTGACGCTCGCGTATATACCTTAAAGCGAGACCCGCTGCCGCCGTCCCCGCACATATAGCGTCAACCGTACAAATTACACTTATAATAACTTATTTGAATTTATATGCGCGTAATAGCGCGGCCGCGGGCCGGTCGGCGTGTATTTATGCGCGTGCGGAAACGAATGTGAGCGCGACTTATTACGAAGCGTAATATATACACACACATACACATATGTACATATATGTACATACGTCCGAATTTATGGGCGACGTTGTATCGCTTATTCGTACCTGTACGTGTGCACGAAGGAGCGTTTAGTCGGCTCTCGCGAATCGAGATAAGACGCTCGACGTGCGGAACGTTCGCAGGCAGGGGGCGATGATGGATGTGTCATGTTTCGAGAAAAACCATGCAAATTCTCGTGCGTGATATAATTGCGCAATTGTTTCGTAATTCAGACCGGGTGAACGGGATGTGATGAGACGTTTCCTCAATCCAAACGGTAAACGGAATAAAATAATATTTCGCTATTTGCTGAAATTTTAAAGATCCTCTAATAGCGAAATCGAATATACAGAGTAATCGTCATTCGGAAATATTTTCTTGATGCACAGTCTTTGATAAAATTTTTAGACAATTTGCGCGTAGCGGAAATTAATTTTTAATAAATAATATTAATTTTTCTCATTTCAATATTAAATGATAAATAAGTAATATTATTTGTACTCGAAACAAAAATTAAAATTCTTTAAATTAAAAATGCGTTTACATTAAAACTAAATTGATGACTATATTCTTTAGTTAGTAGGCTATATTATGATATTCACACTTCATCGAGAAAAGCACAGTTCCTAAGACACTCTGTAGATTCTCGCGTGTGATGGAGAAAGTCACGGCTCTTAATTTTGATAAAGTCAAAAAGAATTATTGCATTAAAAACAATAAGCTCTTTTGTAAAATTACAGTTGTTAATATTTTGTACGTTATACAGTTTCGTATCAGACAAGCGGATGTGCAATGATACGCGTGTCATGAACGTCGTTATCAGCGAACGAAATCGTTCGCGCGCGATATCTTATAATTCCTCAGCTGCTTAGTCGAATAATTATATACAGATAATCACATCGTCGCAAAGTGGAGTGCTAATAGCCAGTGCGATACCCGAGAGTCATTGAGTACTCGTTCATTCCATGTATCTGTAACGTGATTCAATGCTCCTTTCAGATAAGACGCTTGGTTGTAGCGCTTGACATTTTAACCGAAAGAATTTTAGCTACGCTCGCGGACGTCGGTGAGACTAAACAGCGCGCCGTTATCAGGAGACTTTCGATTTAACTTTTAAACTGTGATAAAGCAACTGTACCGCACGATATACGAAATTAAGTAGGTCAGGCTCTGTATTGTAAGAATGATTTGTCGCTCCAGTTCCTGCGTTTTTATAATATAAAAAATAAAAGTCTTCAATTTTTTATTATGTTTGTTAAATCTATGTGATGTAATTTTAATTTATTCTCAACACATTTAATTTTTTCTCAACATATAATTTATATAATTTTTTTATGATTTAAAGTTTGCTGTGCCTTTATTTTAACAAGCTGGGGATTAATTATATGTAATTGCATGTAGTCGCAAAGAGAATACAAAACGTTAGATGAAGCAGCTCTCCTGCTATGATTAACGGATGCAATGTTAATCTTCGCGGCGATCCAATCCGTCCGAATTAGATATTTTAATTACGCATTGCGGCGGCCGTTAATCGAGGACGGGGCGACCGTTCAAAAATTACCTGAATATTAAAAATTTATGTAGGTAGGCACTCGGGCCGCACGCATAAAAAGCGCACGTCATACGTTAAAACGGACGCGATTATCGCGAATACTTTCGCGCTCGCGCTTATATAGATATCTCGCAATTGACCGATGATTTAGGTAGGTAATTATATTCGGTGCCGCGAAGTGGGATTGCTCGCGCGGCAAACAATTAATTGCGAACGAATACCGGTAGAGGTTGGCAGGAGGAATGGGGGAAGGGGGTGGTGTGGAGGGTGGGATACAGGAGGAGGACGAGGAGAGCCCGCGGAATATTACCGCGCTTATTTTTCATCCGGGCTCTCGCGCGCGCTGTTTCGCGCCTGTTTTTAATATTACACCGCGGTCGCGAATGTTTTACCCTCCACCCCCGACCATCACGTCTCCATCCTCCCGCCTCTCATCTCTTCTCTCCCTCCCCACTCCCGGTGCTTTTCGTACGAAAGCCGCGGTATCGCGCCTCGTAACGAATTTACGATATTAATTTGGCGTGCCGCCTTGGCGATTTATTATCTACACGGTGTCGGAGAAAAAAAAACGGGTGTGAGGTGTCGGCGTCGGTGGAAGGAGGAGGACAGGGGGATGAAAGGGTGGGGGAATTGGAAGAAGGGTGAGGGCGGGCAGCCCTCGAGGGAGGCGCGACAATTCGCGAGGGTCGAAAATATATCGTATCTATATGCGAGCACCGCGATAAAACAATAATTCTATAATTTATTCGCGCGCGCGGGCGCTCGCGGGGGCGAGAGCGAAGGGAGGCCATGGTTGCACACGCCGCGTGACACACGCTCGTGCTAGCTCGCAAATGCGTGAGAGTGGATGCGTGCGTGCGTGTGCGTGCGCGCGTACATATACGCGCGAGCGCGCAACCGCTCGTATTATATCGAGCGCGCGCGCAGTTGGCGTTAATATATCATCGGGCGCATCTGCCCCCGAACAACGCGTTTCAATATGTTCTACGGCTGTATAACCGCTCCTATAGAAACACGCGTGCGAGCGTCCGGACGAGTCCGTCCTTGCGTCAAGTCCTTATGCGTCTGTTGGGTTCAAAATAAAACACGTATCAAGGAAGGCGAGGTGAACGATTACGCGATATCGCGACAAGAGTACATAATATAACAACAACCGCCGTACAAGATGCTATAGAAAATGCTTTATAGGAAGAAGAGAGAAAACAGGTTCTTTTATTTATTTTTTTAATTATTTATGTTTTACAAGATAAATATCGAGGGACTAAGTATTGCTTTACAAGAAGAGAAAAGAAACATAGATTGACTAAATAGTTTTTAGTACATATTATTAATTAATATTTTATTATTGGTTTCTCGAAAAAGATCTTTTTAAAAAAAAATTAGTTATACGTTTTAAATATTGATTTTTGACACACGTTTCTTTACTTTTTTGTTAATATATTTTTTAATAATAATTCCATTGTTATTGTCGATATTTTTTTCATTTCACCAAGTTGAAAATGTTTCGCGTAGATGCGGCGACGTTTCTCGCGGATCAAGCAACTCTTCGATCGATTCGATGACGCGAATGCTTTCTAAATAATACGTGCAGTGTTCTACTTCAATATGTGACGGTTGATAGCTCGATTGGAGGGAAGGTATGTCTGTGCGCGACGGGTTAGCGACTTCGAGAGAGGCTTAGCAAGTTTCGTTATTAAAGATACAAGCGATTGGAGCGATTACCCTATCTTACCGTATCTCCATGACAAATTTTATATGACTACCTTAATACACACGGGACGATTAGAGCGTAGTATACTGCACACGATATCTATAAGTACATTATTCGACAACACTTGGCAAATGTCGCAATAAATATTCTTGATGATTCATCTCTTAACACGACGCTCGATCTTCTAGTAATAACAAAGACATTTATCTTTACATAGAATATTCATAATTCTTGCAGTATCGTCGCATATCTTTTCATAAATATTTATTTTGAGGCGCATCAACACATTTGAAATTCTAAATAACGTTTGAAAAAATAATATTACAGATATATCTCATCAAAACAATAGAGAGAGAAAGAGAGAGAGAGAGAGACGCGTTATATCGTTTCGATTCAATTATCATCAAGGGAGAAATTATTTATTATTTAGTGATGCACAGAATGGAAGAGAATTTCTGGTTATCGATCTCGGCTACGGCCGCAAAATTTGATTACCGTTGATGATCGAGGTGTCGCGATCGGTGCGCGAAGAAAACGTTCGCCCACTGGGTCGGCCCTTTTCCTGCCCTTTTTCTGCGCTCGCAATTTTGTATCGGCCATTAGCGCCGCGGACGGGGCGCGGTTTGATGGAAATTTATGACAGCCACTTGATTGGGTTCAACGTTCCCCGTATTTCATCCTCGCGGAACGCTTCCTCCGGCTTCTTTCGCACTGTGTGCTCCTTTAGGGCCTTAACGACCTCGGCGATTAAAACGTATCTACGTTCGCGAGCCATGATTCCGATCTCGATGCGGCCGACGTGTTTCGTATGACAGGACTCTTTCTTCGTCTCTCAGCCGAAGGTCGAAGCGAATCGGTTTTAAAGACGCACGAAAATCTGCAGGACAATATCTACTTTGTCACACTAGATTATTACTCCTCGAGAAGAATGGAGACACAAATAAAGTTTAATTCCCTGATGAACGAAGAAGATTTATATAGCGCGGCATAATTAGCACTAGATTCAAGGAATATTGAATTAAATGAATTAAATATTCGATTTATAGATAAGTACTATAATAAATATTACACTTTGTTAAGTACATTTGATAAGTACTATAATAAATATTACACTTTGTATTCGTAGATTGTCACGGATTGCTAAAATCATAACTTTTAATAAATAGCTGGCCCATTTAACATTAATCGTACGTTGACTTGATGAAAATAGGTATTGGATTGATCTGATTTTCTATAAATGTTTGAACTCACTTAAAAATATTAAAAACGATCACTTAGCGCGTAAGTCACATGTAAAGTTTATTAGATTCTCATTTGTAAAGCTTATTAAATTTTCATCTGTGTAATTTTCACATAGAAGAAAATAATGGACGAATTTTTCGATCGATCTAATACTATACAATATTTATGTGCTTTTTTATGTGTCGGAGAAATCACAATGGATTTCGTACGAACATTTCACGCATTTCACAACTCGTAGCTATTTCTTTGAAAACGAAGTAAGTTTACTCGACCCAATCGTCTTTACGCGTCGTCGGAACATTAAACACTCTCTTTCTCGGATAATTTACGACGCGCTCGTTGACGAGTAGCCGTGCATCTTTCGCATGTAAAGAAACGCGGGCGGGATAAGGAGCGCCAGAAAGGGAGAAGGGAAAAGAGGACGATGAAAGGAACCGCGACGGATTCAAGCTTCCACTAGGGACAAAGGAATGACGCAACTCCGAGAAACAGCCGCTGAAGCTGATTTGATCTTTGAAATCTGTATTTCTTCAATCAATTAAGAACATATCAAATTAGTCTCGATAATTTCAAGATTTACTTGATTAATTTGATGAGTTTGTCGCAATTTATATTGACGTATCTTCATTATATTTTGACAATCAAACTTAACTTAAAGATATCAAACAAAACCCACTTGAGGATTATCTGAAACATAAAAAGAGAATTAAGAGAGACAATTATCTTTTTATTTCTTTAAAAATTAATTTTTTATACGCGGCCTTGTAATTTTTAATCATTGTTGACAGTCTTCAACCGAGAAAATCGTCATTCTTCTCGGTTTGACTTTACTAATATTCAGGATATTTTGTATAATTGTCATATAGGAGCGATATTCTGCATAAATACATAAATTTCTCAATTATCCTCGGGATACGATTCGTTACTATTTTCGAGTCTGTATTCGAGATCACTTTGGCCGACGGAGAAACACGGTGCGCGCGACAGAACGGCAGTTTTTATAGTTATTATTTTTTCGTGTTTATTTCTCGCGCGTTTTTCGAATCGTAAATCCGCACCCATCGCACGTCGGTTGTTAAAACTCTCGCTCTTTCTCTCTCTTCCTCTCCGCACGGTGCAACTGCAATCGCGCAGTCCCGGCTTGCACACGTGGCCCGGTAAGGCCGTAATCTATAAATACTCGGACGCAATTTTCCACCTCCGATCAGCTTCCTTCATTACGCGTTCGCGAGATCGTTACTCGCAGCCTTGTCGACAAATGGAAAACCGATGTTAACGTTTGCTCCCGCGCCGTCATCGGAATAAAGCGTTTTTCCGACTTCAGGCGTTTAGCTTTAAACGCCGTTTAATCGTCGGGCTGTCAACACGTACTCGTTGATTTGTCATCGATGCGGCCTTCGTCTAAATCGACACGTGTTGCGATTAACTCGGTTCTCGCCGTCTTCGGGCAAGAATGCAGAGCCGAGATTCTTTTTTTGGAAATATAATATTCGAAAAAATCTGAAGCGAAAAAAAAACTATAAGAGTGACGGAAAGAAAATGTATAACACGCTTGTGCTATCTATGTATAATTATTTTCGATATTAGTCTTAAGTTTTTGGGACGCGAACAAAGAAATTTAAAACAAAAATCTCTTTCAGCCGCTTGCTTGTATCTCTCTGCGTATTTTTTTCAAAATAGAGATATCGGAAACTCTGGTTTCAAAGACTTCAATCGAAAATTCTTCGGCGTTTTCATCTACTGACCCCGAAAGTAGAGAGGGACCGGAATTTTCGATAGTCGATGCGACGTGATTTGCTGCGGCAGGACGCGCGGGAAAAGCGCGGAGAGAGTCCCCCGGAATCGAAATGAAAACGCGGCTCGGGCAAGCATCCATAAAAACCTTTTCGCCCTCGGCAATTAGCAATAAAGTTTTCATCGTTTAATAAAGGTCGGTACAAATAAATGGCACGATAAAAAATCGACGAACAATACAGCCGCATATGCGCGTTCGCGTGCAACGTGCAACGTGTAATTCACGCCGGTGTGCGTGCACTATATCCGGCAAACGCCACGCACCCGCCGTCAGATTTTCCGCGTCCGTTTTATCGCGGCCGCTCGGCTTTACGAGATCGGTGTTTTATTTCGTTTATCGTATGTATAAAAAAGAGGAGAGAGCGCGTATACATGCCCCGCGAGCGAACTGCTTGCTTCTCTTTCTCGCACTCGCGGGACATCCTATAGATACGTACGCGGAAAATCGCGCCAGCAATGATGACTTTAGACCCGTTTCACACGGACTTTTCACAGGATATTCATATTAGCTTCCGGCCATATCGGTCACTGTTCGCACGACTTGAAAGCGCATTCATATAATTCAAATAATTATACAAAACAGTAACAAAAGCAAATAATTTGCTTAATGGATAATCGTTAGCCGCGATTGATTAAAAAATTATGATTGTAATTTATTTAAATATAAATATAATTTATATAAATATAAAAATAGTTGTACGGATATTACCTAATGATATTACTTACTTTTGTCAATTTCTGAAAGTACGTGAAGATGGAGTGTATTTATTTTTAGCATTTATCTGGCGCCGTTTTATTTGCACTCGTTTATCACTTAGATGCTATTGACGTCTAGACATTCTTGTTAAGAGAAAATTCAATAGCGAAACACAAAGTTGAAAAGGTGATAATCGTGGGAGATGTTCTTGGATCGCGTTTTTGAGAAACGTGAAATGGACCTTTCGAATATGCTGCACGGATATCGTCCGCGATATTGTCACCGTTTTACACGCCATTGTGTGGATAAGCTAAGCGTTCGATCGCCGAGATCCGTGCATCGTATTCCGTTTGCTTTTATGTCGCGTTTTGTTTCGCGAAGACGCGTTCGAGCCATTTCTTTTCATCCCGCGAATCGTATCGCAAATTATGTCAAAGAGATCACGTGGCGCGAACAGTTTTAACAATCTTGTCATATTAATTTTTTAATCAGCTCGCGTGGTATTTTATCCATAATAAAATAAGAATAATATATCACGACGATCGCGAAAATCACGAATAGGTTTTAATAAATATTACTTTTATTATTCTTTATGACTGAAAGTGTAGCATGTCTTTTCTAGCTTTGTTTATAACTCTGATTTATTTATAGATATTATTAGTTATATACAAGTATTTTTATTAATATCAATTATAAAGCGATACATCTATACATGTAATTAATTTTTATTTTTATTATCTCAGCGATACTATCAGCTTTATCGCGCCATTATATCATACTTAACGTTCAGAATAAAATATTGAGCCGCACATTACTCCGCAATAATCGAGAGGATGTTTACGTGTTTTACACGTAAATCATCCTCGAGGAAGGGGTTAAGCGAGAGGGATCTGCGAAGAATAATAGACAACATAAAGAAAGAAAATGCACGAGACTTGGGGACAGAGTGAAAGAAGGCCCAGAATGCACCCGAGGCGATAGAGGGATGGGGTGGGGGGGGCGGAGGGTGGGAACAGGGAGGTATGAAGTAGGCATGAATGGAAGAGCCGCGGGGCACCCCGGGAGTGAAAATCCGGAAAAATATGTCATCGTTTCATCGACAGTCATCACAAAGAACCGAACGAACGAACGAACGAACAGCAGGAACGAGCGGCTGAATGTGGCGCGTGTTGGCGTACGCGCTTTTTCCGCCTCCCCTCGCATCATCCTTTTCTCCCTCTCGGATGGATACCAGTTTCCCTCCCGTTCTCGACTCTCTTTTTTTTTTTTTTTTTTTTCCCTCCTTCGCGCTGCCTCCACCTCCGCGCCTCCATCTCCGCCGTCGATGCAGTCATTGTGCGCTGCTCATCCCGGTGTATTGTCGTCCGAAACAATGATTTCATAAAAATACACGCGAAAGGACGTCGATGACACAGGCGAGAGCCGTATGATGGTGGGGCGGGGAGGCGCGGAAGCCAGAGGGATGCGACGAGCGGCCGATTTTACGCGAGGGAGGTTTTTCGCCCGGTGGTTTTTTTTTTCGAGGACGAAGAGAATCGAGTTGCCGTTTCGGCGCAGAACAGATTTTGTCACACACGCATACACACGCGCACGCACGCACACACGTACACACACACGTTACCGTCGGTGACGTAAACTTTTCGCCGTCAACTTTTTTTTATTTCGTTCTATATATACTAATCGGATCGCAGCATGCACGGAAATTCAGTTATTTTAAATTTCATTACACTGAACTTGATGATAAGCTGAAAATTGAATAGCGCATCGGTAGCCGGTTAAAAGTTTAACCCGTTTATCCGATGGTGTTGTATTTAGCAGTGCAAAAGAGAGAGAGAGGGAGAGAGAGAGAGAGAGAGTGAGAATGGAAGCCGCGAGAAATTTCATCGCATTCCCATCCGGGAGCTTCGTGACGCGACTCGAGTCCCCGAAGTCTCGAGGCGATTCGATCGCAAATGACGGGTTATCGAGTGTCTGCCGTCGTGGAATTCCTTGCTCGACACGGCGGCGAGAAGTTCGGTGTCGGGTCGACGAGCCAGCCGCTGGGACGAAAAGGGCGGAGGATTGTAAGGGGATGGGGTAAAAGGGACGAGAGAGGCTAGAGGCGTTTTTCGGGCTTCCTGCTGCGATGTGCAACAGGTTATAGTTTTTGGCATACACCTCCACGCTTCGTCCGTTCCCTCTCTCTCTCTCTCTCTCTCTCTCTCTCTTTCTCTCTCTCTTCCTCTCTACCGCAGCCCTTTCTCCTCTCTTTTCATCCACCCACTTCCACCCGTTCACCCCGTCGCACTCTCTACGTTATTCTATCCACGGCGTTTCTCTCTACCGGCCGCCACGCTCGCTACCCGCTGGCTGGCTTTATCCGATTGCGATTCCTCGCGAAAATTCGAGCCAAAGGGGTAAGCCGAGGTATTCCGACCGTCGCCGCGACCTACCTCAATAAAATCGTGCCGGCACTTCTCGCCGCCACGTGGCTCGCCTCGATCTCGATGAACCTCTCGTTGAGCGGAATTGCGGACAATTTCCCGACGATTGATTAACTCACTCATTACACGCGCAAGTTTCTAAAATAGAAACTATATGAACAGAAATATTTCAAGTACAATTTAAAAAATTATAATTGAATGTTTTTTGTCAAAGCGATAATATAATATTTATTACAATATTTTTCGAAGATAAAATAAGGTTAAAAAGTTTCAAAAAAAATTATTATTGAGATAGAGAAACTATGTAATTATTTTTTTTAGTAAAAACTGTGAAACATCTATTAATTCTGAACATAAAAAGAGTAAAAAGTACATTGAGAGATTTATTTTGAACGTGACATAATTGAGAGAACTGCCTTATTGCTTGAGAATTGTGAGAATGAAGCTTGCGACACTGATGTGCGGGTTTTTATGCGACGGAAAATTTGAGACGAATGGAAAATTTCACCAGGGAAAGTGGCGCGACGGAAAGTTACGAAGTTAGTTTCATCTCTATTCATGGCTTACATCTCGAGACGCGGCAGTCTCGAAGGCGTTTCGTCACTTTCTAATCTTCCACGAGAGGTTTTACTGCGCACCAAATTTTCCGCGGTTACTCAATAAAGTACTGTCGCATTCATGTTAACTCTTCGCGGTTTTAGCGCTCATAATTAACTCGGTGGTAGTATCGTTATTCTAATATGTGGTATCTCTTGCTACATCTAATTTATGATTTTTATCAACATTTGAAAATGCTTCTTTTATAGAATTTGATAGAAGATATTAATTTTTTAAATAATGATTTATTATATATATATACGTGACGGCCATAACGAAGAAAAAGACTTTAATATTGCAATGAAATATTTTATCATGACTTACAAACTTTTGGAATTAGTTGAATAATTTAAATGCTGGAAATCTTCTGATACGCAAACCTTCAATCATAGAGATATCGTGCAAAAAAAAAAATCGTAAAGATGAATTATAAAGATTAATCCTATATGTGGAATATCATATTAATTTTCCTGAAAGTTACATCTTTGTTCAACAAAAGATTATACGGATATCATGGTAGGGTTATATCGCATTCTGCGATACCATAGCCGGGCGAAACGCATTAACCCTTTCATCGCGAAAAAAAGGACGTCGCGTAAAAAATAGGACTCGAGCGGAGAGAAGCCTCAGGGAGGGTGGGAGAGAGGGGGAGGGAGAGGCTCGACTATATCGACGCCCTAGGACTCGAATTTTTAGCCGCCCGCGCTCCGAAAGCCCCGATGGTATCCACGTCATCCCCGCGCTGCATCGCGCCCCTTCCTCTTTTCGCCCCGCGTCGGCTCGCCCTCTTTTTTTTTTTTTTTTTTTTTTCAGCGCCGGGTCCTCGCGGCGCTGCGGCGCGTCGAAAAAAAGCTCGATTTTTCCCTCGCTACACTTCTGTGTTATTTGCTTTATGGAACGCCTGTTACAGATAAATATAATAGGCATTCATCGCCGCGTATTGTCCCCCGACGAAGCGCCGTGCGCGCCGGGGCTTTTGCATTTTTTCCATCCCCATCCTGCCCCCCCCCCCCTCCCGTCCACCCATTTTTTGTCTCACCACCACCACGACCGTCACTACCACCATCGCCCATCCGCCGCCGCGGCTACTCGCCGACGATGACGACGACGGTGACGCCGACGCCCGCTACCAGCGTAGGCCGACGCCGGCGTCGACAACGACACCGACGCCGACGACCGACGCCATCGCGCCCCAGTCACCACCAATGCGGGACACATACGGGACTCGGTGAACGCGCACGTGAGCTCTCGTTTTTATTATCCGCGTTTTTTGGAATTTTTCCAGTGGTGCCCGGCATTGTTTCACGGTTTGTCATTGTTATACGCCTACATCCTGCCAAGCGAGGGCTCTATAGCCGAGCTCTATGCCCTCCTCCTCCCCCTTAGCCTCAACCCACCCCCTGCCCACCCTTTTAACTCTCTTTTCCACTCTCCTCCCCCCCCCCCTCGCCTCGTATCGCACGGTTGTCGCTAGCCACATGTACGTGCACGCACAGGGTGTATCGAAAGTGGTTCACTTCTTCTTAAACGTCGGTCGAATGTTACGAAATAGAGGAAAGTAGAAGAGATTTCATGGTCTTTTATCTTCAGTGTTGTTTATACGACTCGTTTCTCTTTTGCTTTGATTCATTGGGTGATTCATCGATATGATTGTTACAGATAAATTGACATGGATTCGCCATTATTTCCATTTTCTTGATTATTTATTTTTCTTATCAATAATTATTATTATAGATATTTCTGTTATCAAATCTCTTAAGAACTAAGTCTTCTGTTAAAATTACAATTTATTGGAAAATGTGATCAAAATTTGTCTAAAATTTTGTACCTGTTATTAATATTAATTTTTAGAATCACTTAATTAATTATGCAATTGTCATCAAATTTTTGCTAATAATAGTCGACTTTAAAATCATCTTCTGATTCAAAATCGACTTTTGATACGCTCTGTATATACAGTCTCCTTTAATTTCGCCGTGCGACGATGATGACGACGAGGAACAGACTGTTGTTAGGAAAGCTTGATGATGACTGTTGAATGACTCCGGGCGTTATCGATATTCCGCGTTATCATTGCAACTGTCTCCATCTCTGTTCGATTGCTACAGTCTATTCCGTACACGGATTTAATGATTCCGTACGGGTGAATCGGGATCATGAAGAAGAACGAAGGTACCGGGGTCTATTCTTAGCCGTCGACTAAATAAAGGCAATAAATCGCGAAGAAGTCGGTAGGTAGATTTATTTAGTCTCGAGAGGGTAAACAGAGCGAAACAATAAGACGAGAAATGTAGTTTATCTGTTAGCTTCGTTTCGATTAGGAATTCTTGGACAATCTGATTCGTCCTCAATGAAAGTTTAATGAGTACGCCATTCCACGCCATATTTCAATTATTAACGTTAAATATCTTCTGGTTATATAAAGTCTCAGTTTGACGTTTTCTCATTGTTGCGAATGTAAATCTCGCGTCATAATCGAGTTAAGGCTATTGACGCTTCTCTTAACCGACTCTATGTTCGTTTCTTATCGATTCATGTAAAAATAGAAGTATTGCATCAAATCAGAGCTCTTAGTTCAGATTCTTTGTTCCATATTCACGTCGCGCACTTAGCGCTAAACACGACTGCCTGATTGTCTATATTTACATCAGATAATCTTTCTGTCGAAGATAAATCAAACTCGCAATTATCTACTAACATATTCAATACTATACATATAAACGCGACGTTAGATAAAAGTACAAACGTAGATATTTATTACAAGACGTTCTTCTATTTCAAGACTGATAAATAGTTACGTGTGACATGAAGTAAAATAGCTATAATGACGACGAGCTAGCTGTCGCATTAATAAATGCACAGCAGCTTCTCGACTGTGGCCGCGCATGTTCGATCATCGTTGGAGTCAATACACGCAAGTCGATTTTCGCCGAGGACATAAAGAATGAGGATGCGTTACATGGCCGAACCAGTCGTTAAAATCGCTAATGAAAGTGACATCGTCGCGTAAAAAAAAAAAAACTCAACATAAACTTATCGCATTATACTCGGGAAACGTCATCTCGTGTATTGCGCGCGGAATTAAATGCTTTGAGCAAACTGATGGTCATTCGAGCTCGTTCTTCAGGCTACGAAGGTCTATTCGCATGATTGTAAATTCTCTTCGCAATGCTATTAAAAGCTTAATGGAGAAAGCGCTTTTCCATAGCCTCTGTCTCTGAGTGCACAAGTACATAACGTACATGTGTTTAATAATAATAAAACGTATTAATATACACAAGAAATTATATTACTATATCAGTAGATTGCAATTTTTTTTTAAATATGAAAAGTCGGAGGAATAAAATAAAAATTTATCGTTTTATATTATTTTAACTTTGATCAATAAAATCAGAATATATTTTCTTTTCAATTTATTGCATAACATAATTATCCGGTAATCGAATAATTTTTTCATTCGAATAATTTTTTAAATAGACTTATCTACCGACTACTCACCCAGCATTCTTTATTTATTTTTACGAGATCTGAAAAACGTGAGCGGAATATCAGGCCGTTCCAGTTCGACGTTTATCCGTACCGATCAGGAAACGCGCGATGATTGCGACAAACACACGCACGCACGCCGCCATCGCGCGGTCGCAAAACGCACGCACAAAAAGTCGCTGATCCGAGAAAACTCGTCGCTCGGAAATCGGAAACAAACGTTCGTCGCGATCGCTCGTTAAAATCGTCGGTGAGGAACGATCAATTAAAGAGACGCTCTCGGGTACCGGTATCTGTTCCCGGGCTACCGCGAGCCTATCAGCGATCGCGATGCCCGATCTGGTACGGGTGGCTGTATATGACGAATGCGAATATCGACGGCGCGTCCGAATATCGACGGCGGCGGTGGCCTGATACCGTCGATCGCCTGGCTCTTCATCCCTTTTGCATCCCCCTTGTTCTCCCTGTCCCCTCTCCGCCTCCCCGTCGCTCTCTATCGCCTCGAAATGCGTAAAGCGCGCGCGATAAACGCGCGCGTGCACTCGCGTGCCGCGCTCTGCACGCACGAGAGAGAGGATGCGTTTGCGTGCACATCTACTCTCCTCTCTCTCTCTGCTTTTCTCTCGCGCGCGACGCGGAATGGCCTCACCATTAAGTATACCCGCTGCATTTATCATCTCGGCTTTATGTTTACGTTTACGGTTACGGCCGTGCCGCGTTTCCCGATTCCATCCCCCTCCCCTCTGCATGCCCCATTTTTCCGTCCTTTCCCGCAAGTCCTGCGATCCCTTCCGTTCGTCGAGAGTTACGAGCAGTCAGCGAGGGCCCGCTCGAGAGGATAATCCCTCGAGCCAATCGAAATCGATGTTACAGGAAAATCTAAATATAGTTTGCTATCGTGAAAGATAAAGATCTAGGTAAATTGCGATTATAATTTTGTCTTTTTACTTTTTTATAAATCAAAAAAGGACGTTCCGTATCTTATAAATTTTTAATTTTTCACAATCTTTTTGCTAGCACGTGACGATTGCATTAAGTCGCTTTCCTATTCTTTTCATGGAAAATTAGTTATGAAACAGCAACAGACAATAAAAAAAAAAATTAATAAGTAACAATAAGCAAGTAAAATAAAATCTGTAATTATAAGTTTATAAGATATGTGATCGAAGTTTTTAACGCGTCTACGTCAACTAACGGTAATGCCAATTATCTCCTTAACGAGCCTATAACGCAAAAAGTTACAGCGCGCACGGTTTGCCGCAAATTGCGTACGCGAGCGGCGACCGCGATATCCATCTTCGGTCCCGCGCGATGGTTCGACGAGCCTCGTTGAAACGAGTCGACGGCATCCATATGTTTTGTGCCCGCGCGCGACATTGTACATTCTTTCCAAATACATACCCGCGATCGACCGTGTAGGAGGACGTATTCGTCCGTAACGCGCGCTGTGTTATTCGCGTGTCCGCAGTCTCGATCGCGCTCTCGATCTCCCCGCGTTTTATCGGCCGCGATTCGCGGTCCGACAATGACAGCGTCAGCGACGCGGTGCGTGGCGGCGGGCGACAAACAACAACGGCAATGGAATGACAAACGGAATGACAAACAGGAACGCGTCAACAAAGGACCGGCGCGTGCTGAAAAGAGGACGAGCGCGCGTCAAGCGCGGGTCGCGTACAACCACCCAACAACGAGAGGAACAGAAGGGGGTGGGGGAGGGGGGCGGTTGACGGCCGGGTGGCACGAGGGGGATTGCAGAGGGGAGGGAAATGCGTGCGCGATGACCGGCAGCGGTATCGTATTCATAGCGGTCGCGATATTGCCGCGAGATTTGCGAATTTCCAGCGGCAGAGAGGCCCGCGCGGCTCCCGCCGCTCCCCCTCCCCCTCCCCCTCCTCCACCCCTCCTCCATGCATTTAGAAGCCCTCCGTTAGACGATGCGTAGTCGAAAGTCTAATTAATTGGATATAGAGAGCGGTACGCTGCCCAGCGTCCTGTGACGTTTCTGTGAATGTCTGTCCCTTTCAACGCCTGAACGACCGAACCCTTTGGCGGGTCCTCGCGTTGCGCGAGCCTCTTTGACAGCCACCATTTAACTCACCATGGAGGATTCAAATTAATGTATCTGGATTTCGTTCCGCGTGAAACAATGTTGTATCCATTTATCGGAAAAGTAGATTAATAATAAATATGCTTCTCTCTTCTTCGCGGAAATATTTTAAAAGAGATAGTTTGAAAAAAAAAATTATATATATATATATAGTATGAGAAATTAAAGAGCTCTCTTTCTCTCAGAAACATATAACTGTAAAGAAATTCTAAGAAACTATTTGTCATTCATTTTATTCATCCAATTCTCGAAGTTGTTAGCACAATCTAATCTTTTTTGTATGATAATCACAATGGAAATTGATAGCGATATATGGCGCTGTAAACATTAATCGCGACGATCGGCATTCCTCTCTCTGTAGTGCCACATCTTGTTCCTCTCAGACTTTCTCTCCGTTACCTTCCTGTGGGGTACGTGTCTGTCGCCGTCCCTGCGAAGGGAAGGAGTGGAGAGGGAAGGGACATGTACACTATTACGAGAGG
This sequence comes from Lasius platythorax, assembly GCA_963971435.1. Lineage (NCBI taxonomy): Eukaryota > Metazoa > Arthropoda > Insecta > Hymenoptera > Formicidae > Lasius > Lasius platythorax. Next base: position 12,938,731 of record OZ020537.1, read on the forward strand.
CATTGTGTGCAGATTTTCCTCATTTACTACCAGGCGATGCCGTCGATTGTCTAGGATGATGGCGCAAATTATGCGAGTCACACCTAATTGGCAGTGACCGTGGGGTCGCGTGGGATGCGGGACTACGTCACGTACACGCGTATGCATCGCGAATTGTCGCGCGTTGATGATAAAGAGCGAGTGGCAGAGAAAGAGATAAAGAGGAAAAAAAGGAAGCATTTATTGATCGTTTAGAATCTATTAATTTTTTAACAATTGATATAAACTTAAGCAACTTGAGCACATTTTTACGAAAAAAACGTATGAATATGACATTAATTTTATTCGTGTAAAAAAAATTTAAATAAAGATGCAAATTTAAACGGACACAAAAAAGATTGCATCGTCGATCATTTGAAGCTAAGTCGTCCAACTTTGTCAAACGGGATTGCAAGCGGAAAATATCACGTTCAATATCGTAATCCGTGAGCGATAATTCGATTACGATCTGTAAATCTAAGGCTCGTCGGACAAATTCGAATTGTTTGCTCTATTGAGATTATTATTGTTTGTAGAGTGAGCTCTTAAATGTTAATTAATCTCTATTTTCGCGACTCGAATAATTGAAGCTCGTCCTGTTTTAATGTTAAATGTTGATTGCGCTAATGTCGAATTTATCCAGCGACTAGGTCGAAATTTCGATTTGTACATGTAATAAAATTACAATCATTGACGCGGGCGCGCAATTCCACTGGCGCGTAAACGGACGTGTTATAAAAACGCAGCGCGGCAATACCGCGAGTTAATCAGAGGAATTACACGTATAAATCGTTGCGATAGTTTGTAGATTGCTTTTTTATTAATTCACTGGCCGCCCGGTATCGCGGACTGTGATTGGATAAATGGCTCGGCTCGCCATGGAGGAGGCGCCGGCGTGTTTTTCATCAACTTTGTTGAAAAACCCCGGCTTTTGAATAAAAGTCGGTTAGAGCCCATTGTGGGACAGAGCGATCTCAATATGGATGAAGTATATCGGTACATAACGCTTTGTGCCTTTACCTGGCGATAATTTGTAGTCCGTTGCCGGCGATATATCTCCACCGCGATATATCTATACGCATCAATTTTAACTTTTAAATATGTAGGGTCGATCGGGGTAATTGTGACAGTGCAGCTGCAGTGGACTGAACGCTACATTTTCCAGGCTCGAAATTAATAGTCGTCATAAAGTAAGAAATATCGAAAATATCAAATAAAACAGTCATTGGAATACAAAATTGTAAAGCAGTTAATTTTTAATATACAATCCGTACATTGTATAATATAATAAAGTTATTTGAAAAATGATTACCACCTATCGGGAATTATATTTACAGCTGACAGAATTGACGCGTCCTCGGAGAAAAATTAAAAGTAATGAATATGAGTTTTTTTTTTAAAGTTGTTTAATTTCAATAATTCGTTTATTTGCGATTAAACCATCAAATATATTAAAAGCGCACGTGACATTTTCCAGGCTCGAAATTAATAGTCGTCATAAAGTAAGAAATATCATCGAAAATATCAAATAAAATAGTCATTGGGATACAAAATTGTAAAGCAGTTAATTTTTAATACAATCCGTACGTTGTATAATATAATAAAGTTATTTGAAAAATGATTACTACCTATCGGGAATGATATTTACAGCTGACGGAATTGACGCGTCTGTCGTCGGAGGAAAATTAAAAGTAATGAATATAGTTTTCAAGAGTTGCTTAACTTCAATAATTTGCTTATTTGCGATTAAGCCATCAAAATATATTAAAAGCGCACGCGACATTTAAAAAAAAATAAATAAAAGAGTGTACCAATATTGTCTTCGAGGCTTACGGATAACTTCAGAACGAGAGGGTTAAGACGCGCAATCGACGGCGAAGTTCTACGATGTTTCGGAAATCGGATTTTCGCGGAATTACGCGGCAGGAACCGTCTTCGGATCGGCTGATTCGATAAACATTGTATTAACTACAACTCTCCGCTTTGCTCCCTTCCTCCCGCCTTCCAAAGAACTTTGAGAGAAGCGGTGCGAGTTTTTGCGGTAGTCTCGATAATTACTCAATTGCAAGTAATGTCGAGAGGTTCTTGCTGAGTCTTTCGAGAGAGAGAGAGAGAGCCAAGAAACAGGAAGGGGTTGAGGAAGCAAAAGGGGAGGGGATTGCAGCGAGAACGAATGGCAGAGAATTGACCTCGCATTATCGGCCGAGTGATATTTGCATTCCTTTTGCAGTCGCGTACGCACGCTTTGTTACTCGACTTTTGTCTGGAAGTGAAAGCTCTTCCATCCCTCCTGCCTAGAAATCGCATCCATATCCCTTCGGTACGTTCTCTCTCTCTCGATGTTCTCTTACCTCTGGGCTAAACGCGATAGAGATGTCCTACTTTTTCGAAGTAGATATTATTTAAATTTCAAGTGGATATCATTTAAATTTAAAAACGGAGCTTGGAATGTTATTTACTAGAAGTTTACTGGCGATGCAATAGAGACTTCGCAAACAGGACATAAATCTACAACGTTCGCTATCATAAAATTGCAATGACATAAATTATCATTTATTATGCGTTTTTTTTTTTTTTTTATAAAGCTAAATTATATATTCTAGTGTTTGAAATAACTTTATCTAAATAGCAATTATCGATGCCATATGAAATCGAGATAAGGCGTCCTTACGTATTCTCTATTTAACATATCTCACGATTAATCTAACTAAGACACTCATCGCGGAAGCGTTTAGTCTGGAAATTCCGCTGCTCCGATAATCGACCAGCTGCGATTAGCCGACTGGTTTGATATCCACTGGTCGATAAAGATCGCGTCTGATAAGTAAATCGGCGTGCGGGTTCGATTAATATAAGGCATTAAGAGCCTTGGGGCATCAAATAAATATTGACGTAGTCGTTAAGCCGCGCGCGTGTTATTTTTATTTATACGCGATCGCGATCAGACAGGTATTGAAATTTATTTCGTCGGCCGCGCGCGCGCGCGCGCGCGAGAATCGCTTTAATGCCGGCCGACCCTATTAAGAAAGTTTAATGGCAGAATGCGTAAAGTTTTATTTCCGCGGGAGGAGAAAAAAAAGGGCGGAGTAGAGCGCGCGAGAAATTTAATACCTGCAACGCGACGGAGCATTTCGATCGCGAAAAAAACGTATCGCGCGGCCTCGTCGGATAGCAACGGCGAGTGTAAACGTTTATTTGCCGCTCCTACATCTTTGATGAGGTTGCGCCCTACTAAAAGTCGTATCTACCGGGGATGAGAAGGGGGGAGGGGAAAGAGGTTGATATAAAAGACGCCCGAGCCGCGTAATAATTTAACACACCGTTCGCGAATCCGAGTCTTCGAGAAAGAAGTTTAAATAGATCGTCCTTTACGCACGACGATAATGTATCATCGCGCCGTTCATTCGACCGGAAGGATAAAAGTGCGAGGCAAAAGGTATCAATGAGATTTCCTTGGACGTGTACATAAGTAAAATGTGTCGGATTTTAACAGCGTCGTTCTTCAAGCAGATTTGTCAAGGATATCGATTAAAGCAAAAGTTTCGTCGCCATTGTCGTAAGAAACTTTCAAATTATTTCTAATTGAACAAACAAACACACACACACACACACACACACACACACACACACACACACACACACACACACATATATATATATACATATATGTATATGTATATATATGATCTAATTTTCCTCATTACTAATTTTAGATGGATTTTAAATGAAACACACGTACATCAATTTCTTCAGAAGAGTTTAAAGTCCATACGTCAATACATATCTTATTTGCCGCTCTTTACATCTTTGATAAGTTGCGCCCTACTAAAAATCGCAATAAGCCACGCGTCTTAGTACAATTACTTCAAAATAAAAGCAGATCAGCTTTTCTTATCTCGATGAGATAAACGATGGCGCGATGAAGTTGCAGTGCGCTTGCATTTGCGGTGCAAAATCGTGCGCCACTCCGAGTCAAGTAGCGAGTATTCGATGTAAAGGCAAACGTGCTTTTGTAGCCCGAATGCACTCCGTGTGGCTTGGTCGTCTCTTTCTCGCTTTCTGTCTCTTTATCTCTCTTTCTCCCTCTCCCTTCGTGTCTCTCTTTATCTACCAACTTACATAGGGCTTTACGCTGTTTCATCTCAGCTCACGTAGCGCCATTGATTGCACCGCGAACGTGATCCCGAGTATCAGGATTTCGGAAGAGATCGTAGGATACACGAATGATAAGGGTAAACTTCCGAGTAAACACCCGCAAAAGATTCGAGAAAGGTGATTTTCAAGTTTCAACATGTCGTAACTCTGATGTCTATTGGGATATTTCTCTCTAACTTTGCCGCAGCATCAGATGTAATATTGATATTCTGAGGACTCGAAAGCAACAGTATTTCATTTTGACTTCTTTTTGATAGTAAAAATTTATATTTGTATGCTATAGTTTTTAAGTAATTGTCGTTCATTAAAAATTATTAATATTGGAAAAGATTTTAGAATACATCGCCCAATCTCCTTAGCGATAACAAAAGGAAATATTACAAAGGTTATCACATTTGATTTACGTAACTTTTGCCTTAAACATAGTTATGAATCGTGCCAAATTCACGAAATATTTTCTCTTTAAGCAGGAAATCCCGATTGCGCAGTCCATTCGGACACGGGATAAATACAAGGACTGATTAATTAGTTGTGTAAACCGATAAGACGCCGGCCAGACGAAAACATGTTCATTAGTAAAGATATAAATGCACACACAAGTAATCTTCAATACATGTTCATCATATCGTTTGATCTCTGCGCAAAATATATTTAATATAAATATTTTTGGAGGTTATCAAAATACAATCTTCTACGAGCATCAACTGAGTCTGAAAAACAAACAATTGCTTATTCAAAGTCGCGTTCGATAAAAATATTTGAATGCGCAAAAAATATATTTATATATATTGCCATTTTAATGATAGATCTTCTCTGGAAAGCTATTATATGTAACTGGTTCGTGAAATGTATGCGCGATATTTCTTTTTTTATATTTCAAAAAAAAAAATGATTATCGATTCTATTTGATCAAACGGGCGTTTCGGATGCGAGGACCAATCGCGTAGCTTGCGCGTTCCTCTCTTTGGCGACTGTGCGAGTTTTTAATAAAAAATACGAGAAGGAACGGGAGAGAGGGAGAGAGAGAGAGTGAGTAGATATTTCTCGCGGTCAAAGAGCGGCCAAGAGTACGTGTGCATCTGCGCGCGGCTTGCGGGTTATACGCGAATGAACGGTAAAAATCATATCCATATAACAGAGAGGGTGGAAGGCACCCTACAGTATTGGTTATATTTAAATAGGTTTAATGTCCCGACCGTACCCCCTCACCGTACAGCTCACCGACCGGGGGCCACCTTTTCTCTCTTCCTTTCCCTTCAACTCTACTCTTTCCATCCTTCTCCCTCGTAAAGCACTCATCCTTCGCTGTCTCCAACCACGTCACCATCGACGTGAACCCCGCGCTTCGAGGGTTAAAGCAGACTGTCGATAAAAAGCAAGTGTGCCGGGTGAGACAAGGAGCGCTGAGAGGGTGCAACAACGATGAACGGAGGGGGAGAAGGAAAAGGGGTGAAAGAGAGAAAAGCAGAGAGAGAAGCTGCGCGAGATCCCGGTGTCATTTTCGTTCTTCTTTCTTTTTCCTCTCTGTGCTCTGGCGTCTTTTCCACTCTTCCGTCCGGCTTCACTCTCGACAATTAGGTATATTTCGGTCCACCCTCGACATTGTTTTCGCGGCATCTCGAGTGAGCTTTTCGCTCAAGATTCCTTCCGCGCGGCGACGAGACGGCTTACCCATCCTCCCCTCGCTATCTTTTTCCATCCCTTCGTGATCGCGGTGTTACGAAACTAACACAAATACGATCGAGAATTTAACTTTCGCATGCATTTTTAGATTATCAGAATGAATCGAAGATATTAATAATAAAGTGGGAACATGATATAAAAATTTGTTTTTAATCAGGAAAAATTAATGTATATTGAAAGGAAATTATAAAGAAAAATATTCCCCTATACGCTTTTAGTTGAATTTAAACTATAGATTTATTATTATACATATATATGTAATTAAATTTTTATGAATTTTGAGCAATAAAAGATTCGTAGTTAATAGAAAATAAATTGTGAAAAATATTACATTCTATACATAATTTTTACATAAAATATACTGATTAAGCGCGTATTAAATTTCGAAAGAGACGCTACATCTACATTTATCATCTATATCTTACTTTAACGATCTAAATTTCAATTTAAAATCTTATTATATCGCGAGAAGGAAATGATACAAGATGCTCGCAAGGTATTAAATAGTGGTGATTAGCATCACATCGTGTATCACGAGCAGTTCTTGGCATCACGATCGATCTAATAAATGCGCGAATTCAAAATAAAACTATCCACGCCATATCTTATATAATGTATATGATGATATGATATATATGAATGCAATGCGAACACACACGTATCTCCATAAATCGCTTTTTATGGCGTCTACGAAGTGACATAAACGTTTTTCGCTTAGCGTGCGAGCGCCGTCTCTCGCGCGTGTGCACCGAGAGCAGCCATCTTTCGCACGTTCGTCGATTAAATAAACATGATCGCAGGCGTCACCATCGAGAGGAGATTCGCGCGCGATCGCGGCTAAAACTCGCCGCTCATCTCGAGAGCAAAGGATTGAAATGGTAAAAAAAAAAAAAAAAAACGCGCTCACCGGGTGATGCTTGTCGATGCAACGAAAGGGATGGCACAAAGGGGGGGGAGGGAAGGGAGGGGATGGAAGCCCGAACCAAATCGGCGGAGCGATCTGCCGCTAATCCGGACTCGGCAAAACGGTATCGCATTTTTGCGCCGTTTTGCGGCTCTGGCAAAAGGGCGGAAAAAAATCGGCGCTCGCGGGAAAAAATCGGGCAACGGTCGGGCGGAAAAATCGAGCAGGTGAGGTGGGGGGGGGGGGGCGGGAGGGGGTGGCAAGGGGACTGACGGACGGCGTGCGGGTACGGAGTGAGGTAGGTGGAAAGCCGCGATCGGACGGTGACAAAAATTGTATGTAGCGCCGGGGCGACAATAATTGAAACGGCGCGTAACACCGTCCGAATCCTCGAAACCCATTTTATATTTTAATCGCACCCCGATAGGCTCGTCGCGAGCCGCTCCCCCGTGTTTCGCGATACTCGTGTACCGTTCTCCTCCCTCGTTGCCGATCCCGTTTTGCGATTTTCCGCGATCGCCGCGTCTACGCGCGAATAGATAACGCGAGTGACGCCGATGATCGAGAGCCGTTGCGCTGGGAAAGGGATTACGCTGACATTTGCTCGCGTCAGAGGGGGAGAGGAGAGCAGATTAGACACGATATCTCGCCGTTGAATGTAATTCTATGATCGGGCGTGATCTAAATCTGTAAAAACGTCTTTCAACGTATGATTTTTTTTTAACGAGTTTTACGCGAATTTGCCATCGATAAGAAATATATTTTATTTATCTCTATGACATAAACGACTCTTATATGTTACTTTAGTGATATAACGATAGGTTAAAATCAAACGGTGACCTATTTTAATCATGCCATGATTTTCCATAATTTATTAAAAAAATTGTATACGATGAAGCAAGAAGTCGAATATACATATTTATATGATTTATAGATGCAGAAATAATGCCTTTTCACAGGAAGTGCCTTGGTCATTGTTTGACATGACTGCTGAAAATAAATAATTATAAAAAATCAGACTCTCCATATGTGCGACTACATTATGATATTTTCAGAGCGTTAATATTAATAAAGTAATATTTGGACATCTGGAAATTTAGCGAAAAATGGAATTACGGGATGCTTTTATTAAGGCGACGATGTATATTATAATAATATACATTCGCATTTATCGCGCAGACTAAAGCATCGAGAAATATATTTGAAAATAAAATTTTGTCTGTTTATATCAAAATTTATATGACATTCATTTCTAGATGAACAAGATTATTTTTTGCAGATTGTGTGATAAATTAATATTAAAATAAGTATTGATTTTTGCAAGATACGATAGAAAAATATTACAAAATATAATAATTTGAAATATACAAATTGCAAATCTATGAAGAACATGAAAATTACTTTATTGAATATTTTTGTAAGAATTTTTGCAAGAATTTTTGCAAGTCTATAAATCTCATAATTAGAATTGATAAATCTCAGACAAAGTTTATAGCTATCAGATGAAACATGTGGCCACTTTTGACAAACGTATTCTCGTACTCGAAGCTTTATCGATTCACGTACGTGGAAATATCTTTTTTTTCCGCAATCCGCGTATATATACATACATATATGTATATATATATATATATATATACATATGCACTATAATATCCATACAATGCGATTAGATTATTCAGGAGTTTTAATAGCCGCACTTAACGATTTATCGTCGTATCAATCTGCGGTAACGAGCGGCCCGCTCTTGCGCGGCCGACAATAAATATTTACGCGTTTCCACGTTCCATTATCTTTTATTATTTCAGTATGAAATTATCCCCGATACTTTGTTGTGCGGGGCCGTCGTGCCTATCGTTTAATCGCATATTTAACGCGTGTCGGCCAAACTGCTGACACTATAATGTCGGCGCAACGCGTCGATCCTCCCTCCTTCCTTCCTTCTCACCTTTCCACCCACCAACTGGTTAACCGTTTAATCAACAAATTCCTCTTTCTGTTGCAGGTGAGTAACTCGACTTATATGACGATAGAACCGCAATCGACGACACCTCGTACAGTGCGATCGTAAGTACGATCAACAATGATTATCCGCGTAATCGCCGAAGGCGATCGTGCTCGTCGCCCCGACTGTTTGTGGAAAAACTTTTCCGTAAGTCCGAGTGACTCGAATTAATGCTCATTATAGACACGCGAGGCACGTCGCGGTCGCAACGGTACTCGTGCACGATAAGATCAAATCGAATGACGGATGAAAGCGGCGCGGTGAGCACTATACATGTGTATGTTGCGATTCAAATAAGAAGGAAAATGTTTTAACATCGAGGCTTTCCCAGTGTTGTTCGATGAACAAGGAAAATGAGAAAGAAAGAGAGAAAAATATAAAGTATAATTTATTTATAAACAAAATCGATTTTATAATTTTTACACATTGTAATTTAAATCATTTTATATTTGTATCACAATACGCAGAGTGTATAAATATTACAGTTATAAAAATATTACAGTCAATATTATATATTCTAATAACCAGATTCCTAATTAAAATTTTAATTATGATTATAAATCATAAAATTCAATACGATGTTACATAATTTTTTATTGCGAGATATCATAATAACACTGTTGAAAAACCTTCGATGTCAATATTAGATTCCTTATAATTATTCATATTAAATTATTCATATTAAACTACGTGTCACAATTGCGCTCTCTCTCTCTTTCTCTCTCATGAAAAACATCGTATAATTCAAACTCGAGTTTTATACTGGATATATACGCGAGTGTCAAAGATCGAAGCCCACGTGTCTCGCGAAGAACAATTACGCCCATCCGATCGCTCGACGAGCGAACGACTTTAACGACGAGAGACAACAAAGGGGGTGACGAGGGGGGTCGCAAAGGGGAGTACGAACATTAAAGGAGATTTCACGGTGGAGATTAAAATTTATCATAATCGTAAAGGCCTGCCAGGACGAGGGGGAGGCGATGAGAGAGACGAAGGCGATGCCGCTCGGCGTTATTTACGATTTTTAATATGCAAAGCCGTCATCCCCCTCCTCACCGCCTTCCATCGCGTCCTTTTGCCGAGCGCGCCCCCGCGCGCGTCCGGGTATGAATAAACATTAAATTCCTCGTTACTCCTTTTAATAACTTTTTATACTTCATATTTTATTAATGCCAAGACATTCCAATCGGGCCCGCTACGGCCGCGACGCGGCGGGTTGCGCAACGTGATTTGCGTTTCAATAACGTCTCTACGTACGCGCGCTAAGCTTTTTTTTCTTGCTCCTTTTGTTTCCTCATCTCTCTCTTTTTCCTTCTTCCTCTCTTTTCATATGTTTCTCTTTCACATTTCGTTTCTCGATTCCTTATAATTTCTCCTCGTTTTTTTTTGTCCCTCCCTCTCGCGAGATCATCGTCGCGATTCGACATCGCGAGAACGTTGAAGAAAATCCGCGTGTTCTCTTTCAGCGATGCAGTAAAACTTTTATGTATTTATTATCGGACCATAACAAATGACGCGTCTCGCCGGACTTACGTATGTCACTCTCGCTTACTTCGCGACGAAGATGACGATAGTTTGCGTCTCATCGAAAAAAGCCGCTGACGTCGCTCTCAAGTTTAATTGAGTTGCCCATCTTAATCTTAATTTATGCCTCTACCTTCTATATTTCCATAAAAACAGTAGTAATGATATGGCAAAGCGTCGCTGTTAAAATTATGCTATTCTATCGAGAGTAGAATGTCCGCATTCCTCTTTCAAGGGAACTTTCACGAACTTATAATATTAGAGGCTTAGTGATAAAGATATTTAATATTGCAAATTAGAAATTGGTGACTTTATTTTTATTTTCATAAGAAGCAAAAAATTTCAAATACGTCGAAGGATATATCATTAAGTTTTAATGAGATGGTCGCGGATCATATTATATATTAAAGAGATTTTAAGTGGCGTAAAGAGCAAGAGAAGGACTAAGGAGCATCCAAAGTGTCGTTTGTAAAGCGACGCGCGCTTATTCCGGGCTTAAAACGCGCCGCTAAATGAGAAGGGATGCTCGACTACTGGCGGTGTCTGGTCAACCACAGGGCGCCCCCAACCTCCTTTTTCCACACGTTCCCTTTCTCTCTCGAGGGGGCACGAACGGAACAACTATATCGGGTCTGCACGCTGGCTGGATTTTAATCGAAGCGCAACGTATAAAGTTGCTGAAAATCAGATTATCCCTGCTCGTCGTGTTCCTCTTCCTCCTACTTCTGATGCATCCCTTCTTCCTGCTCTCTCTCTCTTTCTCTGCTCTTCACGTCGCTGCGAGACATTTCTTTTCCCGGTTTTTTATCTCACAGATTTTATCAATTCTTACGATTCAAACGCGGCACGTTCGAATCAAGAAAGACCCGAAGGAAAACAACGCGCAAACGAAAGGAGCAAGATAAAAAAATTTAATTTGAAAATTAATATTTAAAACTAATAAGCTAATCGTGCATTGACATGTTTTATCGAACATTTTTTTGGTGTAATGAATTTCACGTATCATATTTCACGTATTACGTAGGCGACGACGCGCATCCCTGAATTAAATTAGCTATGAAATGGAGGTTGAAAAATTCGCAAAAATGTCTGTGGAAAAATTGATTCTCGTGCGATTCGAATAAGCTGACAAGTGAAAAAAATTGTTTTAAATGGGATGGTTTTATATTAGCTATAACGATAGGATATCTTTGCGTTAACGACGAAAGAGGAAAGAAAAGAGAATTATAAACTGATCCACGAACTGACACGTCGACGACAGATTTTTTTTCCGTTTTTTTTTTCTACTTCTGAAAAGAAATCACGTAGAACGCGATTATTTTTGCCTCTTTTGTAGCTGTTATTGGATTGTACAGGATGTGCAGCAGTCTTGAACGAATCTAGAATCAAGACACACGCGACATGCGCTTAAGAATTTATTTTCCCCGAGGGAAAAAATAGCCTGTAAATGGTGCGATTCTCACTCGGTGTCCTGATAACCCTTCGCGAGCGGGATAAATCGCGCAGAAGAATGCGCACACGGTGACGAAGATATACTAATGATTTTTCGCGTGCATGGTTACAGAGCGCGCGGCTACGGCCGTTTACGGAGAATATAATACGCGCGTTTCGTGCGCGCGTGCAAATAGAGAGAGAGAGAGAGAGAGAAGGAGAGCGGAGAAAGGCGTGAGAGGTCGGAGGGAGGCAGAGAGGACTAAATACACGTGAACGCGCTCTTAACCGCGACGCAATAATGTCGTCTCCCTCCACACGGCGGTGAGGGGGAGGGGAAGGGAAGAAAATAATTCCCCCGCTTACTCAGCATCGTAGAAATTTTAGCGTGCATGTCCGTGCTGGCCTAGCGTTTTCCGGGATTTTTTTCACAATGGCGTTTGCATCCCGGTCGGCTGGCGATTAACCCTTCAATCTACGTATCAACGTATCAGTTAATAAGATCAGGTAAAAAAAAAAATCGAGCAAATTTTAAAATTAATGATGATAATGGTAGGGAGATTTATACAGTAATAATCAATCTCAAATATACATATGTAATTTTATGATCCAGATTATCTAGTTAAATAATCTATCTCTCTTATATAACGAAGCAATTTTATAGTGTTCTTATAAAACTAGCTCGGTCAGTTTTTGAATTATGCGTCTTTCTTATTATTCCTGACATGTTACTATAATTAGTAGTGGAAAGATTATACAACCTCACAAGCTTCTAATCTCTAAGAAATTGACGATAAAAGAGATAAATTGTTAATATATATTTGAGAATCGGAATTTATGTGCAATGGATATTGTTGAATTACAAAAACAGTTAATTTGTTTAAATAAATATTGAGTAAATCTTGAGCACGAGAAAAAAGAAATTATTTCTTAAAGAAAAAGAAGATAATAACATGCTCTGTAGTGTAATGAATTATGGAACAAATTTGTAACAATCTTATAAAAAGTGGTTTTGTCAGTTTTTATGCGTGTTAATTATCGCTCTTGACTTATAGTCATCATAATTAATAACAGAATAATTTCTTATTCTGCTGGCGTTATAAATCCAGTTTCGGACAATCCGATGTAAGATACGGATAAAGTGTGAATTTAAGAATTAAAGTTTACGCATTAAAATGCATACGAGTCGAATCGGTACGGAGATTTATGTAGATACGCGTTCGCGAATCCGACGTATGAGGCGAGTTTTATAATTGCCAGTGCGATTGTGGGAAAGCAGCTGTGAAATCAATTCCTGATGCGACAGAAACGTTGAATTACTTGCGGCAAGTCAATGAACTTATTCTTCAGTGTCCTCGTTTTTTTTTTTCGCGTTACCAGTCACCGCGAACGAGCCGTGCGTCGCGATTCTTCGCGGATATTTCGAGCCGCTTGACGTTTAATATACCGCGGATCGCGAAACTCGCAAAATATTAAGCGACCTCTTCTGTACTAAACACGCGGCCGAGATTAACTCGCCGTTAATGATTCAGCGGTACGGTAGGCTTCGTCTATAAACGCGTGTATTCCCGCTCGTTTCACGAGTCCCGGCTTTTTCAGGCCAAGTCAGAAGTACTGAGGAAAGATATAAAATTTTCTTTTCTTTTATTTTATAAATTATTAGATTTTTTATGACGAAACTTGGAATTATTATCTTTAAATCTAGACGAGTTATATGTCTTATATAAAATATCGGATGTCATAATATTTATAATATAAACCGCCAATCGCGAAATTGTACAAAAATTCTCAGAATACTGTGTGTGGCCGTTCCCTTTATCTCTCTTATGTACAATAATATTCGCTTTGACATTTTAAGCTGGTTGCATTAGTTTGTCTATATATGTGTAGGTGTCATGTTTCTCTATTGCTATTAATTATATATACGAAGTATGCTGCTATATATATATATATATTGGGCTATGTTATGTTACTTGTAGGTGCGGCTCTGTAAACGTAACGATTTCTTTTTTCGGATTTCCTTTCTCTGAGCCGAGGGAGCTAGTAACAAGACACTTGTTCTACTTGCTCGAGGCTCGAAATAAATCTCTCCTCGATGAATGATGAGACTCTCTGAATATCTCTAAGAGCGAGTGAAACGAGCCGTCATCCCTTGAAATATTTCGCGTTAGTTCGGTATTTTTCGGCGGTGTGCTTCTGATTATATTCAAGAAAATGTTGAAATTGACTAGCTCAATTCACGGTTATCATGCGCATAAATTAACTCAACGTTATAGCCAATTTATTACACATGCTATCAATATATTATATCTCTCTCGCGCGCATATATATAATACATAAATAACAAATTTAATAAACTACTACAAATTTAATAAACTATACCTAAAACTACTAGTATAATGCAGATAATAGATTTAATAAATGATAACAATTCTTTAGCGACGGATGCGAACTGCAACGTAATACAAAAAATGATGAGAAAAAAATATCTGTATACATTTTCAATAATTATTCAAGAAGGAAATAAAAACCGAAATGCACACAGGCGGCTATTTACACGCCGAAAATCCGACGGCTAGTAATCTCTCGTCTCGAGGAAAGAAAAAAAAAACGGAAGGGGGAGAAGTAGGAGGGACACGCGGCGGGAACGCGAGTGTGTTATAATATTATTTTTAATAACGGCCCGAGAGAACGAAGAGAGAGAGAGAGACAGCGCGAGCGAGAGAAAGAGGTGAGATGCGGAGAGACAGAGAGAAGCGGAGGCCTGCTCGCCATTACGTTACGCGGTAAATAATAAACGTTTATAAGGCCTTGGAAGTTATTATACAATATATACGTTCGTATACGCCCGATGCCATTACGGGTATCGTATATTATTAATGCAGCGGCGCTCAACCGAGCTCGCGCCCGTAGATTATCCTTGAGCTTCTCGCAGCGCTCTCGCATTTTTCCTTTTCGCGAGCTCCCACCTACGAGCGTCGTCAGCCCGTTCGCTCGCTCCTCTCGTTCGTACGCGAGACGAGATGAGACGATGCATCCTCGGCATTGAACTACATATCGTATTATACCGCAACGTGTAACATCGCGCGCTATACTCTCCACCGCTCCGATAAAAACGAACGGCTAGAGATAGTCTACTGAGAGAATACTGTCCTCTCTCTAGTTTATCACTCGATAAACTATGTCAACAGTTGTCAATGAAGATATCGTTATCCTAAAATCAAACGCTACAAACTGATATACGGTTTAAAAGAAGGATTGAAATTTGAAAAGTAATTTCGAGAGAAAGATAATACAAAATATATTTGCAGAACGGGAAAGTTTACGTTTTTGACGTTTCAAAATGTTTTGACATATTTGCTTGTCAGCTGTTCTGGATCATTGATCGACTTATAACAGTGAATATCAATATTATTTATATTCGTTTTTATATGTATGTAGCTCGATTATTTTCTCGATCTTATAAATCTTCGTGGCGATTATTATACATCTTTTGGCCGAATGTGTGTAAGCGCTCGGACGACATGTGTAACATTCACAGACATGACACTACTACTGTACAAACTATTAAGCACATCGACAGTGATGACGACGACGACAACGACGACGACGACGACGACGAAGTATGTATCGTGAAACGCGAAACGGCAGGAAAACACGAAATTTGTTGCATAGTGAAAATCACTATAATCAGTGACGCGACTTAGAATGGAAAATATCCATCAAGGTGAGTCGGGCGTGAAACGACATTCAGCGCTCGCTCGCGGCCTACAGTACATACACGGCCGTACCGATGTAATTATCATGTAATAGCGTAATTTCACTATGGCGGATAATTAACAGTTTGAAAATAATACCGCGGAACCCGCGGAACGCACACACAACCTCGCGCCGAATCCTTTCGTCGGGATATCGGCGCGGACTGCCACATAACCACCGTTCGGGTTTCTAATGCGTATTATTATTTTCCTTCCTTTTTCGTAATCCACCAGCGGCTCGCAGCTCGGAGAATGTAATGAAAATCGAAATTTTAAAGAGCCGCGATTAGTTCCTGCGAGCTGAAAATCGAGTCTCGAAAAAAAAAAATCGCGAATGATTCGTCAATTAGGAATGAAAGTTTCGAAGAAAATAATCGATTGAATGAAAAATTGACTTCGTAAAGTTACAGTTGATCCTCGAAGTTCCCAAAGAATTGTAGGTATACGCTTCAGTTAGGAAATCACAAGTGTCATAAAATCGCAATCGATTCTGTAAAGCTGCAAAATTTAAAGTAAAGGACGACATAATCCACCTGTGGATATCGAAGTTGCAAGGGAAGAAGCACGACAGACTTCGATTGGGCTCTCGTTCGGTCCAAAGAAACATTGCATCGACCGTAACTTTTCCGTTGAACTGATAATCCGAGAACGAAGAATCCGCGGCGAGATATTCATCAATAGATTTGAAATCACGGAGGCGGAAGCAAATGTCTGCCAACCGGAGGAGACCCATGCACGGACTTTTTCCTTCGCATCGCGCTGACAATGAGTCTCTTTCCGATGCCCGTGAGCTAAACGATTCGACATATTTGGCTCCCCGTAGGATGTTTGCCCGTCTAGAAAAAAAAAAAAAAAAAAAAAAAAAAAAAACAGGATTCGATTTGACTTGTACCGGATGTTCATAAATTCGTGACCAGCCATGAGCTACTCGGTTTCGATTTTACCGCACATTCTGTCGTAGACACCTCTCTTCTTCTTCTTCCCTCTCTCTCTCGCTCTCTCTTTCTCCTTACTTGTTGCACTTTTAATTTTCATCACGCAGTCAAACGGAATTTATGTCGAAACGTCAACGATGAACTCTTTCGACTTTCGTTCTTAGATAGGAAACGATAGACGATAGGAGAGAGAGGAAAAAAAAAAGAAGAGAATGTCGGATAAAAGAGCGATAGTAAGTCAGAAAGAAAAATCCGAGGCACTCGATCGACATCGAGAGGCGGTTTTCTAATTGAGATCTGTCGAAAGAAGGCAACCGAAGCATCGATTATCGTGCTTTCGTTACGAAGGGATTTCTATTCGTGATAAACGCGCCAGAACTACGGCGTCTGCCTGGCTGAGGGCGAGTTAAAGAAGAGGCGAAGGAGAGAAAATAAAGTTCTCTCTCTTCGAAACACTTAAATAAGCATAAATTATACAAAATATTTACGGACGCAAATGGATCTAAAAACGTATGATTTTCTGCAATTTTTCTTTTCCAAAAATCATAAAATAACACATACCAGTTTCATGAAAATAATATAGTAAATTATATATGTAAATTATATAGTATTATTACATGCAGAATTTCTAATATTTATATCGCATTACAATGAAAAAGACAATTTAAGAATTTATATTTTTATTTTCAGAAAACAGCGACATGCAAGTCTTAAAAAACTCTCTTTAATACTTGACTTATTTTCTTTAACATAAAAACTGATATAATGTTATTTAAAATTTAAACAATAATCCGAAAGAATATCATTGTAAATTAGCACGCGAGATTTCACTATCACATTTCAAAATTTTGGTGGAAATAAGAAACGTTGATATATACATTTCAATGTTAAAATCATAAACTGTGTCCCTGATTTGGTCTCATCAAACGTATCGATGACACCAGCAGCGACAGACGCAACTCTCAACATTGGTCGTATTTTGCCGTATCACGCGGTCGATTCGATCAATCAAGGCCGACAACAAGGAAAAAGGGATGCAGAATGCAGAGAGCGGTCCGCTCTGCGTCATGATTTCCCTTCGTTGTAGCGCGATGCAGCGCGGCGTATGCCGGACGCGATCCGCGCGTCGGAATGAAATTATTTCTGTTACCGGCGGGCGCATACCGCGAATTAATAATTCCCAATTATCTCGAATCGATGTATTTAGCAAAATTACCTAAATCGTTACATCCGCCCAACAACATAATGCGGGAGCTGAAAATGAAACTCCGCGGACACGGCCGTACAGGAATTAACTCGCGCTCAAATTACCGATACCGCCGCCATATGCCGGGGCTTTAACGCGGATCGGACTTTTCCCGAAATGTTCGCGCCGACTTTATCAATCCGAAGGGATAATAATTATCTTAGTTAAAAAAAAAACTCGGCAAATGTCTTCTAATTTATGTATATCGTATATATGTATATGCATATCTCTTTTTTTATTAAGCTTCTTCTTTATATAGATTTTAATTTCTTTATAAAAATAAAGTTATAAATTTGTAAACTAAATTTAATACGATAAAGATTAGAATTCATATAAAATTTCCATCGTTCTAATATATGTATGTACATTAAATAGAAATTACAAGGCTCCGATAATAATAATTAATAAGAATCGTGAAAACGGCAATAGAAGCCAGCGCAGTACGTAGAGCACAAACAAAATTTATTAATTAAGAAAAGTTATCGAATATAAAAACGAATATAAAATATATAAAAAAGAAAGAAAGAAAGATCCCAAAAGGAGTCCGAAACGTTCGCTTTCTTTTTTTATATTTTTTATATATTTTTATATTCGATGACTTTACTAATTAATAAATTTTGTTTGTGCTCTACCTACTGCGCTGGCTTCTATTGCCGTTTTCACGATTCTTATATATATGTATCTCGTAAAAAATTCTTAGAATAAATTATCTGTAAATCTATACATCTAGAATTTATCCAGCACTATAGGGGACTTTTCTAAATAGAAGCATAATATGACTATTATAATAATACACACACGCATTGTCTTATCTCGACGAAGAAATTTTGTCTGCCGCTTCGAGGATCACCGGATTGCATGCAATTCCGCCGCTCGGTGTGTCGCTGGCACAACTAATGACAGCCAGCACCGCGAATTAGAGCCGATGGGCGTAAGGGTGGGCGCAATACAATATCTATAATATTCGGAGCGATATAAAATTACGGATAATTGCTTGATTGGTCCAGGCAGATGGGTGTAATTTAGATATCCGCCGCTTGCGCGCGCCCGCCGACTAATCAATTACGAAATGTTCCGAGGACCGACCGCGGCTAATAAGATTTACGATTCGGCCAGATCGGTTCCTTCTTCGGTCGCTTCCCCGATCGTTTCCTCCATTCCATTCGTCTCTTTCCCCTTTGTGTATCTCTATTTCTCTTTCTCTCTTGCTGACCCCTCTATTCTCTCGGCATATATCCGTTTCGTCGTGAATTACGGGTTCGGATGCGGAGCTAAACAGCTGCAACGCGGCCTCGCCAATCTCGCTCCTTTGGCGCATTTGCGGTTAACGACTTGAATCTCGTTTCGGACGGAACAATATTTCTAAACGTATGTTTTTAACGAGCGCCACGAGATTCTCGCGAAATGCGAAGTTGCAACGGACAGAGAGTATCGAATTGTACTCTTTCGATAAAACGTAAAAGATTAATAAGGCGATTTTCATAGAGTTAAACATCGATTTTCGAGGCAATAGCCCATATTCCATATTTAAAGCTAAAAATACGGAGAGCAGTTTATTTTGAGTTTGACATTATGACATTTTAGAGTATTAAATGGGTTAAGTGTTTTTTTATTTATGAAAGAATTTATTCTCTTTTCTAGATTTTCTAATTTCTAAACATGTCTCAATTCAGTCAGCGACCAGCTTATTATATATTGAAAACGATTAGTCGAAATTAACTAGAAAATAAGATATATGCGATATCACTTACAATTAGAGTGCAAAACATTTTATGTGGAATATTATCAAGCTAACAGATACAAAAAGAGAGATATACAAAAAAATAAGTATTTGAAATCTACAGAAATCTGTTGCGTAATTACAAGTTAATAAACCTCTGTTGAAACAAGGAAACCTGCGATTAATACATCTGTATCATTTATATGATATGAAGGTTAAGGTAGGCGAATGTATGCCGCGGGCGATCGCTATTTCTCATCGTAGAAACATGGCAGCTAGACTCGCGCCTGGCCCGCCGGAGATACACACCGCGAAGTGGCTCGTCCGAGCCAATTAGCGTAACATTTCGGGCCCCGGTATAAGGCAATAATCGCTCACATGTAAACCGATATCTGTTTCTCGCAGCGCGCGCACGAACGCATCGTTGTTCGCGCGCGAGAAGCCGAGGGGATAAGAGGGGGGGTGAATGCAACTCACCCGCAGGGAAGAAGGGAGTGTGGGGGTGAGAACAGAACGCATATCCGGTTCTGCTCATTCGCGATGCGTCATATCGGAGGGGATTTCGCCAAAACGCGACCCGCACGAGCCGCCACCCTCCCCCACCCCCCCTTCCCCCTATCTCCATCCCCATCCCAAACCCCTTTAAAACGCTCTGCTACTCGTGTTTAGATATCGTTAAACCGCATTTTCAACACCGCCATTATGTAAAGCACGTGGCAAAGGCCGATAAGTCGAACAATGGGCTCGGCGCGAGCACGGCAACGAAGGGAGAGGAGAGGGTTAAGGACTTTCCGATCGCCCACCCCGGAGGTCGATCACGTCGGCCGTTCGATCGACCGACCCCCTCTGTAACCCCCCCTTTTTGTGGCCTCGCGAATCGACTTATCTTGCCGGGCGCGAACTTCGTCATCGGCGGCGAACTCGCGAAACTTGTCGGCGGAGCTCGTACCTTAATTATGCTATCCAGGTACTAAGTGTAATTAGTGTCCCATTGAAAATAAAATAAAACTTGTATTTTCTCCCTCTCTCTCTTCCTTCTCTCTCGACGAGCGTTTTTTTTTTCCCCCCTCTTTACGCGCCAGCAGCGCGTTTCAATTAAAGTATGTTCGAACAAGGGAGGGGGAAGGGGGTGGGAGACGAGCGAGGGAGCGAGAGGAAGAGAAGATGCGCACGACGTTACGCGCCGCAAAAAAATAATACTTTTTATTGCTACGATCTTTACGATCTGTAGCGTATCGAGTATAAAGAAGATATAAAAATAAAGGAAGATGCGCGCGCGCGGACGCGCAGAGATAATGGCCGGCATTATGCACGCATTGCTCAATTGCAATGCCATTTTTACGGCTGACTTTTTTTTTTACGACCCCTGCCTGCCTCTCTCAGAACGCGCGAACGCGGCTGATTCACGATCGAATCGGATCCGAGAGCAGTTTTGCAAACTGCATGTAATCGTTGCAATAATCAGCGCGCGCGCCTCTCGCTGCAATCTTTATTCATTACGTTAGATGAGGCACAATGCGCGGATTTCCTAAGAAATCCCTGTTTTTTTCTCGATCACAGATTCTTTGATCCATTTATCGCGGAAAAGAAATCTTCTATGTACAATATTTGTTATGTGATAAGGATTTGAATAACAAGCGGCCAATTTAAAGGGAAATTCGCGACTTTTGCGAGGGAAAAGGATAGTGGACTGATAGTAACTTGGCGATAACCGTGAAAAATGCATTTTCCGTCGCGTGCGATAAACTTGGTGGGTGTTAATTGTGTACGTGTAAGCTCAAATTTCATCGCTGCGCCGCGCATAGAATGATTTTCTCCAACTCTCTCATCCTACGCGATAGAACGCGATTTCTATGGCCAAGCTAAAGTCATATTTTTTCGCTTCGTTTCGCGAAACGATGGAGGAGAAAGATGCGACGAACGAGGGGGAGGAAGAGACGAAAGAGGGTGCAGACGCTCCCTTTCACCGCCACGTACAAGAAAAAAATTCCAGCTGCCGACATGCGCACACATATACATGAGTTTGTATCTATTACATGTGCGTGCATGTGTGTGTGTGTCTACTTAAATATATCTCTGGAAAATATGTACGAAATATTCACCATGTCATCTTTCAGCTACATAATCTCTGACAAATTCGAAGACGACATATTTTTTCATTTTTTTTTTTTTTCCCCATTAATCTTGGCAAAATTAAGCTTAATGTTATATCTATGTCATTATGAAATCATTGGAATCGATCGAAAAGTAAACCCCTGTTCACAGTTCTAGGATTGATTTCGCTTAAATTCCTCGAGCCTCGATCAATTATAAAGTGGATGCTGCCATCGCATCGACGTCGAAACAATCATTCCCTATTATGACTCCCAATTACCGTGAGACACCCTGTATACGCGCACACGGAATACAGCCGGACGCGCGTACATCTATATTCCGGATATAAATTGTGGCAGAAGCGTACGGGGTCGGTATAAGTATAGTTACGATAAATCAGGCATATCGACGTCCGGCATAGAATTGCAAATGAGCCCCTGCCATCTTTAAAATAAAAAGTTATAACAGCGCGCCCGCTCTCGCTCGTCCGATGCGCCTCCGTTCACTCGCTCGCTCGCTCGCTCGCTCGCGCCGGTGGAGATAGTCGACGTACTTCCATGTGCGCGTACGTATAATACATACAATCTCCGGGCAAGCAAGGAGAAAGAACTTAAAATGAATAATGTATCGTATATTTAATTCTATACATAAGTACCCGTACGCTGCCGCGTACCTGTGTGCGCGCAGACTTTACACGTACGTGTATCTGAAAACGTAGCATTTCTTCTCTTTTTCTCTCCCTTTTCGCTTCCATCTGTCTCTCTTTCTCTTTCTTTCCTTCTCCGCTCCCCCTTTTCTTCGTATACAGAGGATCTGTTCACCGTACTTCCCGATCGCCATCACGATCTCTCGTTTCCTCTCCTCGCGGATTCGTGAGCGAGAGATCGAGAGCCTAGCGAGAGAATAAAGGTAAGAATAAAGTAGCGTATTTTCTATGCCTCGTGACGAATAGACTTTTCAGCCCAGAACGGCGACCGGAGAACGAAATAAAAACACTCCACGTCGGCCGGGGCGCACCCCGACGAGAGAAATAACAGCCCGGTCGGGAATAACTATCATTAAATTATTATCGATCGATAAGCTCCTCGTTACCGCCGGCCGAGAGTCGAGGCTTTCTTTCTAATCTGTCAGATATGCGCGTTACCGGAAATGCGAGAGGGGAAGGCGATCGGGACGGTGAGGAGGGTGCAGGAGGGAGAGGGACGGAAAAGTACAATTATTAGTGATTACATTAATGCGTTACATCAATTTCTTGAAACGAGATATACCAAAGCAACGTTATTTTGACGATTGCAAGAAAATGGAGAAAGAGAATGTTATGTGCATACTGATACGAGAGATATCTGTCCTATTTTGTTCTCAAGTGAATTCTATTGCGTTGGCTCCGAGCTATTGATATAATGCAATAGTATAGTAGAATATTTCGTTAGCATTTATATAACGTTGTCTGAATATATCGAGGTATTAGTGAATTTTGAAATTATAAACAGACACGACGAAAATTATATTGTTAATTCGAAATAAGCAATACAAGTTTTAGAATTTATTGGAACGTGGTATATTGCAGTGTTTGCGAGACTGCACTTTGTTTGAAAAGTGATTAAATTCATAACTTAATCGTCAAAATATTTAATATTGCAGATAATAAAATTGATTACATATTCGTCGAGGAATCTGTGACTTAAATCTAGGACACTCTGTATATGGAACGATAAAAGTAGAACAGGAAGAAATAGATAATATATAATTTAAAAATAGAGTATACAACATGTACATAAGATTGCACAGATAAATTTTCAAAATCTCTTGCATCGAGATGCTTATGCATAGCTAAGGAAAAATCGACTTCAAATTCATGATAAAGGAATCTATAACATAAATTGCAAATGTAATTTTGTTAAGGCTCCGTACAATTAAGATTGGGAAAAGAGAAGAAAAAATGGACGAGAGACAGACGACGCGCGATCGATTCAACATTTTTTCTCGGTCGCGGTCTTTCTGGAAAATTATCATCCACGGCAGCTTCGATCGCCGCGTTGACAGGCGATCTTTAATTAGAATTGAACTTGATTGACCGGCTTTGTCGACACCTGAGACTGTAGAACACGATCCAACGAGCTGCAGCGGCACGAAAGAACGCTTGTGTGTGTGTGTGTGAATGTGTATATATGTACTCTCGATTGTGTGGGCGTGTGTACGTCCGTTCCGCTTACGCTGGCGTGTATATATGTTTGGCATGCATGTGTATTACAGCGCGACTCGGCTATAGTTACCGCAATAAACCACTATACGGTTTATTAATAATGCCGTACGGTTCGATGTTTTATGGTCGTATCATGAACACTCGGCCATTTTCTTGCGCAATACTTTTATTCTCGTAATAAGAAAAATGTGTCGGCTGCGGCTCTCACCGATTTCAGAGATCTCCGAGACCCTCGGAGCCGGAATTATTCAATCGTTCAGAAAGAAAAAAAATCTCTATTTTTTTCAAAATTAATAAAAAACGATGCAATGTATTGTCTCAAAGATAATGAATACATGAAATTATTGAAAACTTGAAATGATCGCGTTATTATAGCGTAGTCAAGCTCTGTTAATTACAAAGTGCATTTGGAGTTAATTGAACGAAAATATCTTGTTACCTACTTGCAACATTAATCCATTAAAACTTGATTTCACGTATTTTAAATAATCTTCTAATTATGACTTTGCTTAAATATCAGCGAAATAGAAACGAGATTCTACTTTTGCCGAGAAAATCGTTTCTAATATCATACTGTAAGAAAAAGAAAGAAACGATGTGCTCTTGTATGTACAATATAATAACGATATTAATGTTTACCAAGTCCGAGGCGAAGTTTATGTTTGCCAATTAGAAGTAGAGGCGGAGGGCGAGAGAAAGCGCGAACGAGCGATCGATAACGGAATCACGTGCGCGCTAAAGAGGCGATCTCCGCTCGCGAAGAGCGCGAATAATCGATGCTCGTTTCGTGGCGACTTTATCCGTCCGATGATCTTCGGCGATAACGATCGAGGATGATCGCCCGACGGCGCCGAATGAGAACCGCTGCATTATATATATACATATATATATATATATATATATATATATATATATATATATATATATATATATATATATATATATATATACGTACATACGAAACGAAGTGGCGGCGACGACAACGCTCGATTCGGCTCGTTGCGTGACGTAACAATATAAATACGAGAGCGAAGCGAGTAATAACAAATTTCGCTTAATCTTATCGTTTACAATAAATATTGATACGAAAGTTAGGTTGTACTATCGGACCGCGATATTACACGCGCGCAGGCTAAAATAATAATAATTCGCCTAATCTTCGCCTAACGCGCGAGAGGAAGAACGCGAGGGAGAGGGATGTGGAATGAGGAGGGAGAGCGATGACCATGAAACCATCGGTCTTATCTCTTGACAAAATAACTGCGCAATTAGACTGTACCAAAGTGTTCAACGGCCGATGAATTTTCAAGCGAACGAAAAAAAGTTCGCACTTATAAGCCAATTAATACGATGAGAAAGCTGGAAATGTTGGCTCGATTTTATCTCGAACACGAACTTTTACTCGAATCAAGTTATTTTTTTTTTGTTTTTTTTTTGTTTTTTTTTTTTGCGAAATACCTATAAGAAGCACGTGCCATCTCGTTTCGCAGATGCGGTGTCGTGTGTCATCACGAAGCGCTCCGCGTTTCGCATCATCGCTCGAGAAATCGAATTTCCGTAGCAATCATGGATTCGCGCGAAATTTAGTGGCCCGAACGGCTAATAAATTTTCCGCCGGTATATCGGACCGAATTTTGAATCAATTGGCATCGCGAAAAAATAACAGCCGAACAGCGCGCAATTCGCGCCAGCTCGATGACTTTTACGACGGGCGATTTTTTTCGCGGTAATATTCGCGCGACGCTTATTCGTTAACGGCTGCGGCTATCATCTCGTCGCGATGAATCGGACATGTCAGATGATTACGATTGTCGCTCTCACGAGCGGTCGATAAACTCGAATGTAATATTAAATGTATAAAAATACGAGATAATTAGATGAGTCGAAGATAAGCGCGATTTTATATTGAAGTCGTCTTGTTTACGACGAGCGAATTTTATTGAGAGTTTTGTATTTTTTTTTTTTTTTTTGGCATCGTAATTTAAACTTGAAAGCCCCCGAACGCAAGAATTATACGAATACACACTACGGTTCAACGAAGCAATTGCGTTTTATTCTGTCTTTTATCGATTGATATAAAATGCCCACGTGTACAAAGTGCAAAAGAGATGCTGCGATCTGTATAATATTTGATATATTTGTAATTTATGCTATATGCATAAATTTTTATATAATCGTACATTTATTGCGCGCTGATATTATTTTGCGTATGTATTATCTCATAATATGGAATTTCTCTGGGAAGAGAAACATATTTAATTGACTTTTATTCTCTCTCTCTCTCTCTCTCTCTCTCTCTCTCTCTCTCTCTCTCCACTTTACCTTACCTTGTACTTTAATTTATTTTACTTCACTTTAAACTGACGAGAACTGTGGAATCCACGTCGTAAGACACGTCCGGTCTGCATGCGTGTCTCCCTCCCTCCTCTCTTTGCCTCTCCTTTCTCTACCGATCCCGCTTTGCTGAGGACGCCTCTCTTCTCAGTGTATACTAATAATAATAATAATAATAACAATAATAGTAATAACGACGGAATGTTATTATGCGCAATAATTTTCGAGCACGTAATCGTTAAGAAAGGACGCCCCGCGGTAACTGCGTCCATAATCGTTATCGTTACGGTTTACGTCGCCGTGCCGGTCCCTTTTTCCTCTCTTCTCTCTTTCTCTCTCGCTCTCTCTCTCTCTCCTCTCTCCCTCTCTGGCCCTCCTTTGTACCTTTCCCCACTGCCCCACCGTCGCCCCATTAACCGGACCTCCCCCTGCGTTCTTTGATTTCATCTTGGTCAAAAAGGAACGCATCCTGCAGCGGGTTCGCCCGTCGTAAAATCTGCGAGAAACAAAGATCGAGCAAAGTATCGCGAGTACATTTTATTGTTAGTAGCATCCTTCTCTCTCTTTTATCACATGCATTTTTTAATTCGATTTGCATAAATATATCAAGCTACATTATAATATTGTTATAATAATATTCTCTCCACTATACCATATAAGACTTTTTTAATGAAAGATAAAATATTTTATTAAAAAATTCAAATCTCATACATATTTTTTTAATTAAAAAGATGAGATATAATTAAGCAATCTAGGGATAGGATTATTCATGGGACAGGTGTACTTCTAGAAAAATACAAAGCTATTCTTGCACTTTTAAAACATGTCGATTGCAGTATGCATGTTTCATTCGTGAACTCGTTCGATCTTTTCCAAAACGTTTCGAAAAAAAATGTCTGCGGGCCCTCGTCATTTTTCCTTTTTCTTTTTTTTTTTTTTTTTTGGAAAGAAGGAGGTCATCTCTGCCGAAGCGAAAGATGGTTCCTGCTGATGCAACCGTCCGGGGGTGGCACACGTACTCGAGAGGGGGCATTAGTTTCAACGATTATTAGAGTTAGTTCTAGGCGAATGAGTTTCATAAATGCCCGGGGAAAACTCCGGCCGTATACTTGTATTTATACGAGAGTAGGAAAGAGTGAGAGGGAGGGGGAGGGGGAGGGAGCGGGAACGGTCAGGAGGGGTTGAGAGAAAGAGTATGGCGAGGGAGACGGCGAAGGGGGGGGGGAGGAGGGAGAAAACGACGGAGGCGAAGTATCCATCGTTCTGCTTCGTCCTCGGGGGTTGGGTGCTCTCCCTCTGCGCCTTTCCCTCCCCCCCCTCCCCCCTTCGCGTCCCCTTGCTCGCTCTTCTATTATTATTATTTTTTATCACAATATTTGCTTTTCCCACATTCTGTTTTATGTTAATGGTCGCTCCCCGTCGCTATACCCGCTCCGCCAACCGTCCCCCTCGCAACCCCCGTTCCAACCCCCGACGGCCGTCGCTTCGTATGCATGGCCTCGGGGAACTTTTAGCATTTTGTCTCGAATTTAAAAAGTTTTTCCGCCTCCCCCTATCGCCGCGTCCCGATCCCGGCCCCGTCGCGCAACCCTCACCGTCGTTACGTATCTCTTCCGTTACGTTTCGCGCACGCCTACGCGCGGCCCCCACGCTCGATTCTGTCCCGTAAACATAAGAGGGGAAAAATATAAAGAGACGCGGAATAGAAGGAAAGAGCTACCACCCTCTCTCTTCCCGCTCCGCGTTTCTCGCGTTTCTCGCGTTTCTCGCTCGAGAGAAAAATTCGCCGGTGAAAGCCCGATTGAGCAACCGGACGTATGGTTATACGTACTTATTTTTGGATCTCCTTTGGAGTTTCGATCCGCGAAGTTTTTTCATCGTATAAGAGGGTGGAAAATTTGCGAGGCCGTAAATTATGAATTTTCCGCCGTAGAGAGAAGAACTTTTGAATAGCATAGCGCTTCGAAAAGCCATCGCAATATGTTATCTAATTCAGAGAAAGGATTTAGGGACAGATAAAAGTACGTGAATATTTATTTCCTTGCGTAATTTCAATCTGCAATGAATTTCTCAATTCTGAAAAATGTGTATTGCTTTTTTCTATTTTTTTCTTTTTTTTTTTTTTTGCGAACGGCGGAGAGAATATCCGTTTAATATGATCCATTTGTTCAACAGAAATAAACGACCGCGTAAGGCTATAGAGTATTCTTCCACAAAGCTGGAATACGATCTTTATAAAATATTACTTTATACATTTCTTGAAGAGGGGAGTACTCGATGTGCGACACGAATTTACGTTTTTCTCTTAATTTCAATTCACGATTTTCTTCGCATAACGGGCAGCAGAGAGGGGAGGGAATAGTTGAGCGGAGATAAGACCAAAATCCATAAGTTAAGAATTTTCCACCGTGAAGGGAAAAACTTTCGAATGGCATGGCGTTTGGAACCCAAACCCCTCCGGGGCCCCCCCGAAGTTTCGTAATATATTACGCGTTTCTCCGGCTCGTCGCGGCTTTAACGGCGCGCGGAGCCCGAGAACAAATTGGAATTTTTACGTCTGAGAGTCAGTTGTACCCCGCCGCTATACCGCCGCCACCCTGTATACGCGATCGTTACGCTTCCGCGGCTTCGAAATGGGTCGCACATTTATACCAATTTCATTTTATTACCGTCTTCGAATCGCGCGGCAGCCTTGCGAAACGAACCGCGACGCGAAATTCCCACGAAACGAGCGACGGGACGAGAAGGATTATCTGTTTAGTTTCCGTATTGAGTCGTAATCTTGCTTACTTTGTATTAAAACAGATTGCGCTTAATCCTGAGATGGAATAAGACGAGGTGTAGTTATCACATTCAATCCATCTTAAAGAATTTGTGCTATTAATTAGAAAGTAATCTCTTTTATCGCGCAGTGTGTTGATATTGATGCTTTATTGTATTAATACGTGAGATTAATTTATTGTAGCAAACTCGTTTCTGCAACATTGATATTTAATCTTTGAATATCAGATATATTTCTTTTTCTATTGATTTTAAGAATTGTACATGAAGTACCGTAGCATTATAAATTCTAAGACAATTCTATTACAAAAAATGCAAGACAAAAGTCTATCATTTTTTTTATATACCTATTATAAAGATCTATTATAATGATATATATTTTCGATAAGTAGAGCCAACTCTCTTTTCTCGAGCAGAAAAATAATTTCATCTTTAGGAGATTAAATCGAAGACGGAATCTTCCGAAATTGTGAACAAGAATCGGCTTAAGCCTTCGACGTGTACAAAAATTGCGCTTTTATGCGCTCGAGGTGAATCGATTCCCGGTCTGCCATCGGGCATTTCGACAGAGGGATAACAAAAAAAGAGGCATCGGCAAAAAAAAGAAAGAGGAAACAAAAAAAAATGAGAGAGAGAGAGCGAGAGAGAGAGAGAGAGAGAGAGAGAGAGAGAGAGAGAGAGAGAGAGAGAGAGAGAGAGAGAGAGAGAGAGAGAGAGAAAGAGAAAGCACGAAGGGATAAAAAGTAGAATAGAATTCCTCGTATGCCCGCTCCATAACTTTTGACGAGTTTCAGCGAGTCGAAACCGTGGCGAGATGTGGATATAATTTTATCCAGTTTTTTATTGCGGACATGTTGAACTGGTAAGGGCTTCGATAGCAGCAGCTGAATCGGAAATATTGCCCATAAATATCGGAGATACTCACCCACGTGTGTAACTTCACGCACGTGCAGCCCCGCCGTTGCACGGACGTGCGTTTTTCGCGTGTGTCCGTGCGCGCCTCCTCGCACGTACGTTATCACACACATACACGCAACAGACACAGTTGTACGCGCATATATCGTCACACATACATACATAGGCGCGCACAGAATCCACGCTCGCGTACCTGCAGATAGGCAGATTCGTATCGTCAATCGTGGATACCCTATATAGCGTCCTACGTCGGCGTCCCGTATCTATTCCGTGGCGGCTCTATCATGAAATGGATTTTTTTTCAAAATCGCAAAAGCGTCCCCCTCATCCCTCCGGATCGCCCTTTGGTGCCCGGTGCCCGGTGCGCCCCTCTCCCTAGCTTTCCCTTCTCGCCGCTGTCCTTTCCTGCTCGCCGCCGCCGCCGTCAACTCGTTGACTGCAGTCGCGCCGCCGGATAAAAATGTTTCGAATTCCTCGAATCGGCCGCGATTAGTTTCTGTCTCGATTGTTTGAAACAGAGAATGGCGCGCGCACGCGATATCGATACGCCAGCGATATAAAAGTTCCCTTACAACAGCGTTATTGCTCGCGTGAGAGAGAGAGAGAGAGAGAGAGAGAGAGAGAGAGAGAGAGAGAGAGAGAGAGAGAGAGAGAGAGAGAGAGAGAGAAGATACCGCAAACTTTGTTGCATAGCAAAAAAAAAAAAGAAACAAACCATACATCAACGATATCTTGATATATGAACGACATTGGAATTCGAGAAATTGAAGAACTATGTAAGGTTTTATTTTTATCTTGTATAAATATTTTGCTATTAATTATAGCAATGTTTTATTTTATGACGTGCAGTCTAAAATATTAGAGTTTATATAAGAGTTAATAATGCTGGTATTTGAGGAGTGACACGTCCTGAAATCGTGCCGAATAACGTCGCGACAACAAAAGTTAATGAAAAATGGCGAGCTTTACCGCCACGCTTTGACCTACGACCCTGGATTTACAGTTAACCCATCCTTCCCAATCAGAAATTACAATCATGCGTTTGCGACTCGCGCGGCCCAACTAATTGCGCGTCATATATTTAAGTTGCGGCTAGATCAAATGCAAATTGCGACATCCGGGTTTATACGCACTGCGAAATTAATCGATGATATTTTTAATTGATTCGATCACTAATTACGGTCGCGTAATCGCCAGTCACAAATTTCGATTGCGACGCGTCTCGCGATCGTTCGTTGCAATTAGATTATAAAAATTATCGGCTCGCCATTGGTTGAAAAATTTTCAATCGTTGGAATAAGTTATAATTCTGAATAAGTATTTAATTCTGAACATAGCTTATGACTCTTCTATAATTGTAATTTTTATAAAGATTACTATAATTGCGGTTCTGTCGATTACCTGTATGTTAAAGAGATTTGACTATATGTTGTGTGTTTATTAAAAGATTCTTCCGAAATGTATTACATGTTTTGATCATCGCGATTTATATTATCATAATTCACAAAATTTAAGAAGAGATTATTGACAATATATACGTATGCATTATAGGGATCTCGTCTATTACACACGCATGCCTGCGAATTTATTGGCTATAAGCGCGAATTAGCAATTAACTTGCACGCGGCTTGTGCCGTTATCTCACGCATCAGCAATTAAAAAAACCTTGAGATGATGCTGCAACATTCAAGTTACATTTCATTATGGCACATCGTATTGCATCTCGCAATTATCTTGGCTACGCATGAAGCTGGCTCATTAATTTCTCCGCGTATTTTTTATTGAGCGCTACAAACATTATCAACGGAAATCTACGCAGTAATCTCTATTATAGTGAGACTTGAGAATAGAACGTGCTTTCTAATTTATACAAAACCAGATTGAATTGTCTGTGTGTAATGGAAATTCTAAGTTGTATCAATCTCTATAGTACACTTCTCTCTAATTTGTTTGCTCGACATAGATGCAATATTTATTATATTTTATATCTAACAGAAGCTCCTTTTGGAGATCATGCATTAAGTAATAATATTATAGATGATAAGGATTTGTTAAATAATAATAGAAATTTATTAATTAATTAATAAAATTACAATATGAGAAGAGGGATTATTTATAAAGAGGGATTATATATAAGAGGATGTCATTTAAAATATAAATATGCCGCTGTTATAGATATTAATTATTTGTTATTTAAGATAAGAGAGAAATTTATTAATTAATTAATAAAATTAGAATATAAAAAGAGGAATTATTTATACTTATAGAATAATTATTTATATAAAGAGGGATTATAAAAGAGGATATGTCATCAAGGATATAGATATTACTGCTTCTCTCTTTCCCTCTCTCTCTCTCTATATATATATATATATATTTCTTCAATTCGCAAGAACAGATTAGGCTACGGTTTTAGGTTTTAGGTTTTAGGTTTTAACGTGTTGGCATTTGCTTCCGCTTTGGTTTCTGCGCGGCGAAGCTTGCACGCGAAAAGTGCTCGACAAAAGACGAGGTGGCTCTTTCATTGGCCACGGTGGAGAGCACGAAATAAAAAGGAAAAAAAAAAAACGAGAATAACGAGGAGACTGGAAGAGGAGTTATCGAGAAAAGGCAAAGAGCCTCCACGTTATTTCAAGCGCCAACCTCCGTTTTCTCACTTTCTTGCCTCCGCTCTCTTTGGGTCCACGCATTTCCCTCTTTCTTTCACCCTCCCCTCCCTCCTTCCCCGATCCAGGAGCAGCGCGCTCGTCGTTTTTCGGCAAAGTGGATGGAGAGATTCGCGAATGGTTTGTCGTCGGGACAAACTGTTGAATGCCACGGGAAAAAAAGAAAGGCACGAGTGGGCGGGGAACTTTGCGAGGTGACGCGCGCCCGTGAAACGGGAACGGAGTGATTTTTAAGGGAGAAATCACTGTCGCGTGTTCTGAAGATATCGCGAGCATTGCGAGGCGCTTGCCAGAATCACCGACGCGAGAGGTATCAAAATTAAAAAGTGATGGAACAATTCTTTTTTTGTACTACTAACTACTTTATGAAAAAATAAAATTAAGCAGAAATGTATAATCTCGGAAAATTCTTAAATTTTGCGTATTAAACGCCGAGGACAGATTAAAGAAACTAGAAAGAATTATAACAATGGAATGTTTTTACTTTTTTAACTCCGACTCTATTTTAAAAATACACAACACAATGACTCATAATTTTTTCAATTTTCGGAAATAATGCACAAGGAAATCATTGTGTGCTATGATGCCTTAAAATTATATTAGACCGTTGAGAGTTAATACGAAATGGAACAGACTTCTGTTATATCCCGAGTGATTTACTCAACGATAATAATAATCGCGTGATGCACATCGTATGAAAATATTAGCCCTTTACCGGTAACGTAATAGAAATAGAACGGCCAGTTGTGTCGACGTAACGTCGACAACGGATTCCAAGCCGCTCGGCGGCAATCCTATTACGCTCGATGCACGCAATAAAACCATCTAATAATAGCTATCATAGCAACAGTAGTACATCCACCGAACACGCGAATATATAACGCGCATAACATAACGAAGAAAGAAAGAAAGAAAGAAAGATAGAAGAGCGCACACGGTTAACGCGAGGCTTCAGCGTTACCGCGGTTTCTCAGCCAATTACCGTCTTCTCCTCTGAGGAATGAGCGACGTTGTAGGAGAGAAAACCGCGAGGTGGAGAAAGAAAGGAAATCCGCAAAACACTATTTGAATATCGCTCAAGCGCGGAATTCTAGCAAGCGATACGTGTATGCCGATCTCATCTCTCTCTCTTTATCTTTCTCGCAGATTTCACGTTAATAAATTTTTGTTAACGACTTATATACTTCCTTTGCGAACGAATTGGATTACGCGATTGGACGTAAAGCAGGGGGGCGAATTGGAGGGGAGGATTATTTGCCGAGTACGTTTTCTTGGAAGGGAACAATAACCCGAGATAGATACGAAAACGATACATCATAACACCTCTGGCGATCTCTCTCTCCCTCTCTTTTTCTTTTTCTGTCTCTCTCTCTTTCTCGCTCTTCGAAAGTTCACCTCTAATGCCCGGGGATGCTAAGTACGCCGG
Organism: Lasius platythorax; assembly: GCA_963971435.1. Lineage (NCBI taxonomy): Eukaryota > Metazoa > Arthropoda > Insecta > Hymenoptera > Formicidae > Lasius > Lasius platythorax. Next base: position 12,972,532 of record OZ020537.1, read on the forward strand.
TTGGATGTGGGCGTGATTAATTACTGGCAAATAGGAGCCGACGTGGATTGATATATCGAGCGTTCTTGCAGCTTTCCCGCCGATTTACGGTCGCCTCTATGGGTTATGACAATAGGGGGGGGAGGGGAAGAGGGGAGAGGAAAGGATGACGAGGGGGAGAGTTGGATGTCGATGCGACAACCTGTCGATGCGAGCAAACGCCGTCGCCTTCGTCGTTGCCTCGCGATGTTTAACGACACGCTGTGTTTAGGCGAAGTTAACTCCTTAAACCCGCGTATTAGTATCAAAGCATTTAACTCTCCCTGTCGTCATGTTTATTGAAGCTAGATCTGTTTCCGTGAAAAGGCACACGCGTTTATACAAGATGTAATAAGGCTGTAGAAGCTAACGAAAATTTTCCAACTCTTGTAAACTTTAGCGAATTTTTGACACGCGAGAATATGTAAAGTACACTTGCTCGTTCTTCTATGCAGGATATCTCATTGCTGTTACTTTTTATTTTTACATACGACATACGTTTCGTTTTTCGCGACTATTAAATAGAAAATGTTACCACCTTCGTCGGAAATGATCTAACCATCGTTTAATTATTACTCCAAGCTGCACTCCATACGGTTTGAAATAAGGTAGAGATTAAATGCGCATTAGAGAATTGAGGAGCCCCTCACGCGTGTTAAGTTGCGATAACGTATTCCTCTAGTCTCGTATAATACCTCGATACCTTCGGCGCTTAATTCCGAGACGGAGCCTGAGGTAGATTAAAATCGCATTATGCCGCGACCATCGATGCGACGTGATTATCGCGCTTAGAGTGGAATTCTAGAGAAGAAGGCACGTATATACGCGCAAATACAACGAGAAAGAAATGCTCGGGTGCTCTATAGGAAATAATGATCGCTCGTTCTCTTCGCCACGATCGCGCGAAGGAAACGAGCTCCGTTCTCTCGCCGTGGAATTCTCGGTCGACGTAGTAGGAATAATAATTAGTCAATTAATTAACGTACACATAATTATTAGCGAAGACGCGGGAAGCGACGATGGAGTGAGAAGGAAGAGAGAGAACCAGAGGGAGAGAGAGAGAGAGAGAGAGAGAGAGAGAGAGAGAGGGATGGAAGTGCAGCTGCATCGGCGTCGCGACCACCTACGCCTCGTTCAGCTTCGCCTTCGATTAGGAATTATTGAGGAAATTAATTGTGCGTGAAGTCTCTGCGACGCGCTTCACCCCCCTCGCGTCTGCTTTGCTTGTCGCGCAAACCTCTCTTCGACGTCTCGAGCATACGTCACGAGAGAATATGTCGCTCTTTCTCCCGCTTTACTTTTTTTTTTTTTTAATCAAACTCGATTCTCTTTTTTATCGAGAATTTCACGATCACGCCGTGCACGATCATCAATTTTACAGATTTTAATACGCGGTTAAATAATTTTGCTAAAAATACAATTATATAATTACATAAATATTTTTGGAGTTGTTTCTACCTGTTTATTCCTGAAATTTTTCCTTTATTTTTTTTTCTGTAATTATAAAATAGCCGTAATTGTAACATGGAAGTCGATACACTTTCTTATACATAATTACGTCGACGGTGAAATTAACGCGACGGTGAAATTAGCAATGGTGAAAATACACGCCAAGTGTTACGTGAAGAATTGACGCCTGTCAACTCTCGAGACCCTTCTCAATCGCTCGTAATAATGTTACATTTAATTTGGATCGAATGAAAAAAAAAAAAAAATAATACTCGACTCCTGTTTGTTTTCCGCTACGCTGGTGATGTGTTTTTTCCCCAATTACGGGCCGTACGACTGTAAACAGAAAATTTGGAATATTTTGATATACAATTAAACAATATTTGGGTTATGACCGATGTTTGAGGAAGTTTAGCGACAGAGCGTCGAGGAGGGATTTTCGAATTTGGTTTGCGGCAACGGTGCCCGATTAGCGGGCCGACCCGATCGGGCGAGCACAGCAGAGTCCCCGTCGAAATCATCGCAGCGTTGTTTTCGCCGTGTATCGCACATCGCGACTCTCTCTAGCGCGCGCGCGGAGAAACGCGACGGGATCGACGGACGGGCTTGCGCGGAACAAATTGCACCTGGATATACGCGCGCCCGCCGCTCTGCTAATAATTGCACTCATCTATTTATATTAATTATCGGCGATTAGCAATACCAATTAATCGCATTATCGTGGCTGCTCGCTGGCGTTGCTGGACAGAAGAGAGAGAGAGAATCGACAAGAGAGGAGAGGAGAGGAGAGGCAGGTCGCCCTCTCCATACACCGGGTGGGATTGCGACGAGTCGCTCGCTCCGCCTCGCGAGTAATTTACTGTTATTGGTCGAATTATGCCACGGTCGAATGCATATTTATGCGGTTAATTATAATTTATGATAAAGCGCTACCGTCGTGAACGTCGAGAGATCGGTCGTGTGCGACGTGTGGGCTGTCCGTGGGTTTCCTGAATGTTTTGCGAGTGTGATCCCTTTCTTCGTGACGCGAGGAATTCGTGATTTCTGAAAAGCGACAAATTAAACGGATCACGCGCGGTATGTCATATTTCGAGGAATTTTTCACGCCAACGTCGAAATAATTTACGGAGAATTCTAATCTCTCCCCTTCGCACATACATACTTATTCCTTTTATTTAAATAGTGACGTAATAGCATTGTGCTGGAAGTAGAAACCAAAGAATAACAGTAGCGGAGCTTGTTATCACTCTTTTGTTCGAGTACGCGCTATCGTCTCTGGTAAACCCTTTATTACCCAAGTAAAGTATACAGAAACATCTATAAGCTCTCGTGAACGTTCGTAAATTAAGACAGATTTACATAGAAAAGAAAACCAGCCGTGATTCCTTGCTATGCATAATCAAGCGTAAAGAAACGTTTGCTACACGTATGCATAAGATAAAGATTAGACGAATGCATATTGATATTTGTTGTTAATCTCTAGATAAAAGTAATAAACACGTACGTTCCATCACAGCACATAAACGCATCGAGCAGCGGGGATGTCGCCGCGTTTCCGCTGCTTTTCCACGGATTATCTCGCGGCGCATCCGAGCCGCGATAAGAATCTTTTTCTCGCCAGTGTTCTTTATTATCCCCAGGTTAATATCGCGCTAGCTGAGCGCGTGGGTGCGTCCGTCTTATCTCCGTTATCGCGGGCAATAAAGATAGACGCGACGCGATGCATATCCGTGCCGTGTTGTTTCTCCGTTGTCGGTAATGACGCGCGCCGATGGACAAGGGGCAAATTAACGTTTTGGATAATTAAGTTCAGCATCTCAATCGCGATTTCACGAGCCGACGTTAGGTCGCTCTCCTTGCTCCGCCGAGGGAGACGTTGCTCGCGATGAAACCACCGTCAATGATACGATTGCGATCGCGGTCTATCATATCCGGCAAATCCGGAATATTTTTCGGTTATGTTCAACATATTTGTAACGCTATTTGTAACACATGTTAACGCGCGCGTGAAAGTGAGGAAGGCGAAGTGAGCTCACGTGACGTGAAACTATAACGTAACGTCGTCAATGAACGTGAAAAAAATATTTTTAATATCAGGATAACTCTCTTTTTCCCTCTTACGCTTTTATCCCTCCCAATTTACTATAACGAAGAAAAACACAATTGGGTCGCTCATAACTCACATGGCATTTCGGGGCCATCGGATTGTAATCGAATCTATTAAGTGTAATTGAATTCGCAATAAATCCTGCCGAATTTCGAGGGTCGATCGATTATTCATAGCCTGATCTGAGCGAACGCAGGCGCACATTTTAGCTCATAACTTGAAATAAATCTAATCGTTTACTAAGCCTTTGTTGTCTTCGATAATATAATACCGCGGTATAATCATACAGCATGATGTAATTGCATGTATGATTCATACATAGTGCTATATATTATCTCAATAAAGCTTAATCCTCACAAGCGACCGTTTAATAATATCTATATATATCCCGATTCGGATAGTGAAGGAAACTTGTTCGAAAATAAAAAAAAGAAAGAAAAATGTTATTAAATATAAAATTTATTAAAAAAGATTATACACACACATATTATATTTCGACGATAAAATATATAAATGACGACGGTACGTGGTGCACCAGTGCGAAACGGCGTTTTTCATTCACGATATAATCGCTCGAAAGTTAAACTAGACAGCCACGTTGTTTAGCGCAAAATACCGGGCTGCTCTCTCGCGGATCTCGAGAGTATCGCGATTCAACCGTAAAATTCTATCTCGCGTGATTATGCGCGCGCGCGAGCGCAACCTCCGTCCGTTCCCCCGCCACTGCGACGGAAATATGTTCGAAAGATAATGCGTTTAGTTGCTTCAATGACGATTAATTGCTCGCGCCGGGCCGGGGCGAGCCGCGCGCGAACGTAAACGCGCGATAAATTCAACCGAAAATACCATAGAATGGAGTGAATAGGATCACTTCAAAATTGGAAGGTTAATATTGCCGCGTTAATTTCTTTTCAATCGATGGCTTGATATATTGGAAGTCTTGATACCTAATCTTATTAGCCATTTAAATTTGATTGATGTGTGTGTCTGTGTGTGTGTATAATATTTATATATATATATGAAATTGATGACTTTTAACATATTCAACGAAAAAGGAGAAACTGTCAAATTGACATGAAAAACTCTACTTCGTTAAACTTTATAAAAAGCGCGCAATTAGGGAAAGAGTTCTATCAAATAATTAACCACTATGAATTTATTGAATATTTATTTCATATTTTCATCTCTATTACGAAATTGGATATGAATATTAAAAAGCAATTTTATTTAAAAAAAAAACAACAAATTTTATCGCGACTTTTATCGCGTAAAAAAAATTGCAAGAAGAATACAAATATGAGATTAGAGTATTATACTAATGAGGAGATAAAGAAATTAATATGTGCTTATTTTATATATATTCTAATGAATTATTTTCATTGTATTCATAATCATATCTAGTCAGTTTGATGCTGTAAACTGTACGCAGCGATGGACAGCGAGCAGATGCAGAGTGCGCGCACCTAATTAATGCCATGATCTTGCTTCTCGAAACGTCACTGCACGCCGATGCGGCCGCGGGTGCTGTCAGTTTGCCTGTCATCGTTAGGCGAAGAAAATCGCCGCGATCGTGCGAGGCTTCCGATTCGACATGTTAATACAGTTATCCACGAATTAGTGTGAAATTGCAGTGAGAACTGTTCGAAAATGTTTCCGAGTATGCGGATGAGTCACTCCGGAAAATAGAATTGACACATAAATTCTTTTGAGGAAACTACTTTTGAGAGAATACTGATTTTTTTATTATTTCATAAAAATACCACACAATTAATTGATTTATAATCGGACATTGGTAGATAATAATAAATGCGATAACGATGCAAATTAATAATAGAATAAATGTATGCATGGAAAATACCTCGAAGTACGTTTTCTAAGAAATATGAAAATCAAGCTTGTAACGTCACAAGATTTTTATAATAGTTTGACGACCGCATTGAATATGTAGGTCACTAATACAGGCCAAGCAGAAAAAGAATTTCAATTCGGAACGTCACACTTTCCTGAGATAAATTTGGTATGAATCGTAAAGATATAATATCTGATAAAAATTCTCTAATCTACAATACGCTACCAAGAAGCGCACTTGCGCGCGCGCTCGTCGCCATTAAAATACAGAAAGAAAAACAATCTCGATTTATTCAGACTCTCGCGGATGCAATTATGCTCGGCGATTAGCGGGGAAACGAATGAAATGCCAGCATTCGTCGACGCTTAAATCGTCGCGCGCATTGTGAGCGGAAGAGTAATACCGCGCGATTCATCGCACGTAACTCCTCGAACGCGCGAGATTTTGCATCATTTCGCCAAGTCGCATCCGCGTGGCGGTAAATCGGCGCATCTAATTAACGCTCATCTTTCTCCCCGAAAGTCGAGGCAAAATGCGTCTCGCAATGGGATGAAAAAAAAAAAATGGAAAAGAGAACGTACGGGCGACCCTTCACCCGGAAACGCGCGGCAATTTACATTATAACGCGAAAACATATGATAAACATATATATCCGAATGCGCGAAACAGAAACAGGATAGAGGGGCCTCCAAAAGCACGGCTCACGCATAATGGGGTTTTCATATTTTCGCCAGTGAATGGCATCGCGCATCGCTGAATCGCGTAAATGCGAGCGCAGCGACGACGATGGTGGCTCGTATCAGCCACCTCGACTGTATCTGCGACAACAACAAGCGCATGATGATGATGATACGACGACGCGACGAGAGCTACTCGCGCTCGCGGTTTTCTCGCACGAGGAGTCGCCGGCCGAATTGACGACGTCACGCGGAATTAATGCGCGAGCGTAGCAGTAGCCTTCTACAGGCGTTTACACGCATCTGATTTTTTTTTTTACACCGTTTCGCCGTGTTGCAGCCTCGATCTCGATCCTTAGAATTTTTTCCTCGCAGGTTCGAATTCTTCAATTTTTTTTTTTTTTACCGTATCTGTCGACATGAATTTTGATAATTTTATATCGCGAAATATCGATCTTGACTTTTATGTCGTTTTATATCGTATACATACGGAGAACTTATTTTAATCGTATCTAGAATTTATGACCTGTGATCTTTAATTTTTCACGGCGCAAGAGAGTTATCGAATCTTGAATAGGAAAAATACTCTTCTATTAATAAATTCACTTCTGCATAAATTTTACATAAAAAGTCGACTCTATAATAAATTCCTTCTACATAACAAGTATATAAAAAAAAAAAACAAATGCACATACAAGGTAGTTTAGTTTATCAAAACTTGAAATTACAAGCCATTTCTCTTCCAGTTGCGTTCGGAAACTTATGGGCGGTAAATTTGAATTTGCACTTTAACTTCTCGGGCACACATAAATACGAGAACTAACTCGTAATTTAATTTCATCCGTAATTTTCATTTTTATACAATTTACAAGAGAGAGATATATATTCAAATCACACAAAAATAATATTTAAAAATAGTTATCTTTTAATTAAAATATTTATTGTAAAGAACAAGAAAGGAGCAAGGAAATATATATATATACATATGCATGTGTGTTTAATGTATTATTTATATGTATATTTAAAATGTAAAATTAATTGTGAGTTTTGAATGACATTCTAAATGTCTATCTCCATATTCTAATATATCTCTCACTTCACTTTTGCGCACATACACACACACACGCACCCTATATTCCATAAATTTTAATGTATTTTTATTTAAATAAAAACAGTTATCGCGCACATAAAAAAATTTCGCTAAAATGCGAGTTCAGGAAATTCGAAATGTTAAAAATTTACACATGAATGCCGTATAAAACGCAGCCACTGTTTCCACGACATAATAATGATAATAAGGGGCGACGCAATAAATTCTCCCGGCAGCAAGATATTTCTAAACTATCCTGCATACTACGTATATCGCGCGCACACATATTCTCTCTACCAAGAGACCGGAAAGTTCGTAAGACGGCACCGTAAGCTACATACCTTACGGTCGTTCCTTAATATCCTTGAAAGGCGAACAGCGACGGTAAATCGCGGGGGTGTACTACGCCGAGGGTACAGCGGGGGCAGGGAAGAGAGTCTCGCTCGCGAGGGGGCAAGTGGGTACAAACGCACCCTCATAACCTCCTCCTTCCCGGATTTCTCTCTCTCTCTCTCTCTCTCTCTCTCTCTCTTTCTCCCTCTCTTTCTCTCTCCCCCCTCCCTCTCTCTCTCTCTCTCTCTCTCTCTCTCTCTATCTGTCCTTATCGGTAAACGTCATCTAATACCATTTGCATTTATATTAAAATATTAATATAGCGCGCGCTCGCGTCTGGCCCAAGAAAGCTGCCTCGCCACGCCGACGATTATATTTAAATGGAAGGCAAACGTTAGCGCCAAGCGTTAGCTTGAAGCGAGTCGCCATGAGAGACAGCTTCACGATTCGCTTCGATCGAGAATGATTGCCGCGAGTTTAAAAGCATCTGTTCTGGAATCAATTTTTAATGACTTTGACGTTTTTGCTCGTAGATTTCTTCTTAAATCTACTTATTTACAATTTCAGAATAAATTCTCTCGCCAATAAATTTTTAAATTTGTTATTTTTGTAATTAAAAAAAAATATATATATGTATATATATTTGGTTTATAAAATTATTTATACCGAATACAAATTTTTATAGTAAAAATAAGATGATAACAAGAGATAAATCTCTTTGGGACTCGTGCAGAAAAAAACATAATATCATTTATTTCATACAGAGAAATGGATTTTAGGAATGAAAAATCGCAATTTTCGTAATCCAATTCACAAAGGCAAAGAGATTTATAATTTTTATTTCTTGCAGTTTGTAATTAAGTAGATTATATTAATCTACTTCAGCCATTTGAGTTATAATTAAGGCATACTTTTTTGACTGTCCGTTATTCGTGTTTTATATTTACGACGCAGATTATCAATTTCTTTTCTCCTCATCCATACATTGAGAACGCACACTAGAATCACTTTTTTTCGCGACGCTCGGCAATGATATGGAATCTCGATGCCGCGAACGATACGCGCCAGCGAAAGAAACTCGTAACGACTCTCTTAGTCTAAATATCTGTCGTTATTAATCGCCATCGTAAGAAGCAACAACGACTCGACGGAAAATGACGGGGGGAGAACACGCGTAAGGAAAAAGAGCGCGTGTCGCACAGACATTAATTCGACCGAGGAAAGAAACGTACTCGCGACATATGTGCAAATACATCCCTCTGTACTCTATAGCGTCCACCCTTGATCCTAAGTTAAGCCACGCCATGTGGAAGTCGGCCTCTCACGTGTTTATAAATAAGATACCTTTGGTTTTTACTTCTTGTTCGTTAATCGTCCCACCCCCGTGATTCCTCCCGTCTCGTAAGTTTGCTCGGGTTTTACTTCTCCGGATAGAAACCTGGCTTCTCCCGTCGGCGTAGGGAAAAGAAAGGGTCGACAAGCGGTCTACGAGCTGGGCTGCGAAAGAAACCGGGTCGCATTTGCATGAAATTTCATCCGCGAGTCCGTCCCTTTCCTTTCCACGTGCCGCGTTTTGTGTTCCCGTAATTAAGACATCCGTTAATTAGTACGCGAGCCCGAATACACGTTGCCCGATAAGGGCCCATTGTACGTGCCGTCCGCGGAGATAAGCGGACGTTTTTCATCCCCGAACTGGACGCTGTCGGAGGGGGGAGGGGGAGATGATTCAATCGGGCGCGGTGATAAATAATCGAAACGAACGCGAACCGACCGGCGTCAGAAGGACGCTGAATAAATCGCGGCAGAGAAACGCGATCGCAAGACGGAAATAGTAACAATCGTACGCGTTTTATCGTGCTCCAAGATTACATTCTATTTCAACATCCATACATCATCGGACGGGAAAAATTTTCCATTAACAGAAATAGCGTCGCGCGACATATAACGTTATACGTGCGTTTGTAAACACTTGCAATAAGTATAAGTTACGATATCGGATTGATCGTAACGCCGACCGAATCGAATGGATCGATTCGCCAAGGCAATGCATATATTTTTTTTTTCCTCCCTCTCCTTTTCCGTAATAAATTATTTTGCGTCTCATGTGACGGCCAAGATTGCCGCCGTTATATATTATACCGTGACGTAGAAAAAAATTCTTATTTATATTATGCATTAACTACCTTCGGTCGGTAGTTCCGAGCCTCATTAAAAGTCATAACTTCTAATGAATAATAAACATCGTTCTCTCCAGAGACGAACGCGCACTTTATATTTACATTAATAATAGCTGAGCGTAATGCAAAAAAACTTATGTCGTCTCATTCGGACTCTTCTTCCGAGCGGAGCGAGTAACTTCGGCGTCGGGGCGATCGATAGATTTTTTCCCCAGCAGGGAAACGCGGGAAAAGACTGTTTTCCCGTGCATTACGTTTTTTCTCCACGCTGCAACATCCGCGGGGCGATCGTTTATTTTTTAATTTTCCTTTTGTTTGCCTTTCGACGCTTCAAATCCGCGCGACTATATAACGACGTCGTGTTGTAGTCGCTGGCTCTCGATCGCCGAACTATCGAGCGTGAAATCCGATCGTGTCGCGCGGTTTTTCGCTTTCTGCTTTTTAATTTCTTCCTGGTAGCGGCGACGACTCGTGTTCTCTCCATAAAACGCCGGATAGCGTTTTTCTCCGCGCGTTTTGTTTGCTAGCAGTTTCTGTTATCATTACTCTCTTTCTCTCTCTCTTTCTCTACTTCGTGCAAATTTATTTATACTTGATCGTATGCTGGGTTATATATCCGAGACACGCTGTCATGCAACTCTTCTATTAATAATAACGTTTTATTTTATATACGTTTATTTTTGCTGCGTCATGCGCAGTATGACGCAGTATCACGGAAAGGTGTTTTAACACCATGCTCTCTAATAAGTCGAATTTATTTTCTCATTAAAAAAAAGAATATCGTCATATCCTTCAATCACTATTCTAGATATACTTAAATTTCTCGTTTATTTTTTTGTTCTATGTCGTTTCATTTTTAGTCATTTTTTTCAAGCGCTACTTTCAATCGGCAGAGGGGGGAGGGATGACTCTTAACACGGAGAGAATGCAGCTTCCCATTTCCCACACACGCCCGACCTTCGCGCTTCCTCCGCATATCAGATAAGGTCTTCCTATTAATCCTCCTAATTATTAGATAAATTAACATTCCTAATTATATCGTTCTCGCTTCCATTCCCCCGCACTTAACATTTATTGCCCGCGGACGAGCTGGAACCTCGTTAGTACAGGGGGTTCGGACATACGGCACAATAATAATTATCGGTCTGTCTCGCTTTTTATTCACTGCTCTCCGGCCGCGCTGGCAACGCAAAACGGCAACGACTATTATCGCTCTTTTTACTTATTATCCAAGCCGGAGATAACTTTAATGTGAAAAATTATCATAGAAGAATGGCGCGCGAACCTGCCCCCCCCGCGCGCCCGCAACGACCGACGATGAATTATATAATAATAGACGACCTCGTCATTACGCGCGAAGCTTGTTTTTATCCATCGAGAGTCTCTCAATATATTTATATTTATACGACAGTTTGTACCTATACTTTTGTGCGCTGTGATTGCCGTTTTAATTATCGAAACAATTATGCGTGTACAATTTGCGATTTTCTTTTTGCGAAACGTCGTGCGACGCAAATGATGCGAGGTATCTGATCGAATTTAATTGAAACTTGAAATTAGACCAATTGACGCTTACCAATCTCAAGGACACTGTTCCCTTCCGATTTTAATGAGCGTCGCGGAATAGCTCGAATAGAATTTAAGATTTGAGGCGCGGCTCCTCTCGAAATTGACTCGACATACATGATTCTGAACAATCGGCGAGGAGAAAAAAAAATTAACGCGTTTGTGTTCTCGCGAAAGTTTTAAAGCGCGTTGTACTTCCGAGTGCGTGATATGCGTTTCTACGACAAATAGTTTGAAGTATCGCGAACGCATCTGGCGTCGATGCACTATCGCCGCTGTCATCTGTGTGCCCCCTCCCGCGTCATTATCAACTTCCGATAAAATAATAATATTCTCGCATGTCTTCTATCGTGCGCGTCGAACGGAGCGTTTACACACCGACGCGATTTTATCTGCGGCGTGTATGTCTCTGCAATCGCGATGCGGCTAACGCGATGCAGCACGCGTTTATTTACATAATGCATACCACCGCGCACCAGCGTAAACTAGATTCTAATATAGATTGCTCGCTATTCCGAGTCAATTAATGCGCCTGCGATATTAAGAATCGCGGCGAAACGAGGCGTGGCATTATCATGCGAGTATCATTCTCACCTGTACACGGTGACTTAACACTCCGCGCGCCATATGCGCGCGCGCGCGCGTGTGTGTGTGTCGTGTTTTTTTTTTCGCGATAATTCTCCGACACCAGCAGCACCGCAATTATCATCACGCTTTAGGCGCGTCACTCACATAGGTAAAAAGAGATTGATATATATATATGTGTGTGTGGAACCATCTCCCTTTCAAACGAGCGGAATAAATTGCTCGCATACTTCCCGGAATACCACCCTCGAATTGAATAAAAACATTAGGCGAGGTAATAATAATGATACCTTCGCGTGTTACTCTTCGGTTTAACCTACACCCGAATTAAATATTCCGCACCTAAACATTGTTTCCCTTTTATAATCTTTATTCGTTCACAAGCATGTTGAAAAATACAGTGTTGGGAAGCTAAGAAGATTCTCACCGAGAAGTCAAGTTCAGGGACTATTGTCGGGAATCCTTCAAAGAAAGATTACGGTTGTAAAAAGGTCTATTTAGCAGGAAAAGATTTTGCAGAAATTAAGGAAATTAAATCCTTAAGTATTTTAAAGAATCCTCGCGCGAGGTATCACTGTTCCGCGAAATGATTACAGAGCGCTATATTTATAGCGCGAATCTATCACTTGAACGCTATTCGATTGCATTTTTGTCTCGCATCGTCTACAACGATCAAGAATCGCCAAAACGAAACGAGACGCGCATTAATGCGGGCGCGGATGCGATAAATAAATTTTCCAAAGACTTCACATGTATATACATACATCTCGATGCCCGCAATCGAGTCTTTGTCATGCTAACTCACGGCTCGCATTACCGGCTAGATATGCAACGAACTCCCGCATATATCCCACTTAATTGCATCTTTTCGCGCACGTAGTTCGTTGCGACGCATCGTTAATGCGAGCATTACGCGATTTTCACGAGACTATTCAGTGCGCGACTGGAGATCGGAAATTCAAAACAGATCATCACTCTAATGACGCGATCATGCACCATCTCGTGATTGTTACGTACTCGTCGCGCCTTTGTCGCTGGCAGACCTCGTTTACCGGAAGTCGTTTGCCCTGAATTAATTTAGGCCTTTAGTCATTTGTAATTTAATTCGTTTCCTTGTAGCACGGATTATACCGAGGCTGATGGTAATCATATCATACAATTTACCTTTAATTATAGCTTTTATTTTAAAATCGAGATACAGATGTTTTTCGAAATTTTTTTTTTTTTTTAGATTTGTAGAAAATTTTAGACACACGATAAACATATTTATACGAAAGCACACAACTGAAGTGGATTCGCGACTATCGAGATTCGCAAAAGAACGGCTGCGTGTAATTCCGGCGGGAAAAGCGCAAAATTGTTTCGGAGGAGAAGCAAAAGGACTATCGAAAGGACGCGAGCTTCATTTCCTGATTTTCTCGACGAGGCCTGCATTATTTCCGGAGCACGTGGAAACTGAGTTTTAATTCCCGGTCGTGCTCGATATCGTCATCGGGATTGATAACACACGTGTCGGGGAAAGCACACGCACACCAAGATTGAGTTTTCGCGCGTCTTTTCGTGGCCCCGACGACGACGACGCCATCGCGCTATCCTCGGCACCCTCCGTCGCCGACTAATTGACGCAGGGTGGAGAACCAAGATGGCCGACCTATTACACTTTCAATCTCGCGTTTCCCCCCGCGTACCCCCGGAGGCAGTCGGGACGAATTGGGGGGTTGTTGAAAATAAATATGTCTACCGCCCTCCTCGCGTTCGATCCGCGAATGAGATTCGTAAGGGTGACAGAATCTTCCTCGAAGCGTAGAATTATTTATTTATTTATTTATTATATATTTATCGCTGCTATTCTCTTATACGTTGCGTACTTATAATAATTGCGCACGCGAATGATACAATTTGTTTGTATAATTATCTTATACGTATTCTACACATATATATGTGTGTGTGAAAAAAAAAGCGCCTTCGTCTATTTTGTTTCGCGCGACAAAGTCTTTTATTTATACAAATATGAAGAAAAATGCTTGGCGCGGCGCAGCCGACGGCACAAAGCAGCAAAGACGCGGGATATAATTCGATTTCTTCACGCGTCCCGTTGAATAATTGAGCCGCCCTCGCGAGCGATCCTCAGCGCGAGGGTAGGACTCCGAGACTCCGTTAGGATTCTCAGACTCTACGAGACACTCGCTCACACGCGCACGTACGAGCGAGCTGTTGCATTATTGAGTGGCGAGTAGTAGTAAGACACGAGTAGCTATTACGAGAATCGCGCCGAAGAGAATGTCTTTCCTCTCGCCGCCTCTCTCGCCTCTTTTCCTCCCCGGGGCTTCTTTCAGACACTCTTTCCCCCTCTTCTTCCCCGCTTACTTCCACTATCCTCCGCGATCTCTTCTTTCGCGTCCCCTCGCTCGCTCGCTCGCTCGCTCGCTCGCATGCTGCTCGTCGCGTCATTAAGATTGTGCATATTTATCCGGAATGCCACGACATTTCTCTCCCCGGCAAACACTCTCATCCTGTTCCTATGTACGTCGGAAGCGAGAAGTGCCGACGCGCAACCGCGCCGTGTTCTCCGACCCGACCGATCGACCGACTGAACGACGACTCCCTCACTAAAGGTGTTACGAAGTCATAGTGGTGGCGTTAAAAATTCCATTTTACGGGATTTGTTACCGCGAAACAAACAGCTTCGCCAGGTCAGTTGTCATTCTTTTTTAAGAGAACGAGCTTCGAGTCGACCGCGAATTTGCAAGCGCGATGAAGAAAATTTTCGGGTAGCGGAAATTTTTAAAACCTCTCATGTATTATTTGCCGTCTTTTTCACGACATAGAAATTTTTAATCGCTATAGTACACAGACGTCTAGTCTATCTAGTAAATGTATAGTTTCACAAGGTTTCTGAAAGAGGAAAAAAGAAGATAAAATAAAAAAACCTTTTTTTTTTCATAATTTTATTATTTTTTAAATATTTTTTTATATTTCACAAGGTTTATGAAGGAGAAAAAAAGGTAAAATAAAAAAACCTTTTTTTAAATAATTTTCTAATTATTTTTAAAATATTTTTTTATATTTTAATATTTAATTTAATCTATTATTTCAGTATACCTTGATAAATTAAAAGTTGGCACGATAAATCGAGAATATTCAGTAGACATCCTGATGTGATAACATTGTAGCGCGTCGACACTACTTGTCAACATAATGTGAAGTCGAAAAAGGGTGACGACAGTCGATCCTATTAGGAAAACGAGATCTCGCACGCTCGATCGCCATTGTCATCGTCGTCGTTGATGTTGATGTTCCGTTTACCAAAATTTATTTGCGAACGTAATAAAGAAATCTCGTTACCCTCGTGCTTTCTCTCTCTCTTTCTCGACGCAGTTCACTCATGATCACCAAGTGGAGATGATCGTCGGGGATGAGTTGCCGAGAGAAAAAGGGGGAGGAAGAGAGAGCGGGTTGGATGTGAGAAAGGCAGCGATTTGACAATTTCTCGCCAATGACGAGCGGAGACGAGAAATTGGCGTGAAATCCGCTCTTCGCCCCCTCCGGCAGCGACTTATTTCCTATTTACCGTCCCTCGTCGTTCCTCTCCATCGTCTCCGACGACGAGACCCCTCTTCTCACGCGTACATCATCACCCCTCGACCGTCTTAACCTTTGTCAAGGGCCAGACAAAATGGCGACATTAAGATGGCTGTCGCGCAATCTTCGTCATCGTGCAGCGATTGTTGCAGGAAACTGTGTTCCGATCGTCGTAGGGAAGGTGGGATCAAATCGGAGCAATCTTCTGCGTATCCTCTGAATACACTCGCCAGCACATCCCCGATTACACGGGGGGGAGGGGGGGGTGTAGATTTACCCTGTGGACCAGATGCATACTGACGAGTCCGATGCATCATCGAACCATCCCCTATTTCGTCTCTGTTTATTTTTTCTTTCTCGGGGTGGAGAAAAACGGAAGAGAGAGACAGAGAGAGAGAGAGAGAGAGAGAGAGTGAGAGAGAGAGAAGGGGGAGGGATGAAGTAATCCGTGGATTTTCCCAGAGTGACCTTTCGACGCTCGGGTTTCTACGGAATTACCGGCAGCAGCCTCTGTTTTCACTTCCACCCCCGACTCCCGCCGGCGCTCTTTGGCGGCGGCGAGAAGGGCAGAAAACGGGAAGGGATGGGAAACACAGGCGGCGGAGGCAACGGCGGGGGCTCAACGTTCATTGTGGGTGCTAACCTTTTTATCGTCTAACCGAAGAGTTTACTGTCTGTATCTTCTTCATGACTCTTTCTCTCTCTTTCTTTTTCTTAAGAAGGACTAATATTATATTATCCTGTCGGTTTCTTGATTTATAATTTTTCAACCGCTCTTCTCTTTTATCCTTCTCCTTTTACCCTCCGTTCCATCTTGACCGTACCTTGCCAGAGTCGATCGACTCCCTCCCTCCTCGCGTCTCCGACCGACTACGGCTTCTGCTCGAAAGCACGTCGATGCCAGGCTCCGAGAATTTTCTCAATCAGACTTTCGCCGCGGAGCAATTCGTGGCGCTAACCTTGTTAAGGCGCGGCGCGCCGCGCTCGTGCCCGACTGCGCCCTTCTGCCGCCCCTTGGGCCGCGGTTTATGGTTCGCGACTTAACCCCATTAACCCTCGAGCGAACGAGCGAAAGAAGAAGAGAGAGAGAGAGAGAGAGAGAGAGAGAGAGAGAGAGAGAGAGAGAGAGAGAGAGAGAGAGAGAGAGAGAGAGAGGGAGAGATAGAGAGGAAGAGTTAGAGTCTCGAGTCAATCGGCTACAGATCTACGTGGTTTTTTATCCGCAAGAATCTCGCCTTCAAAGTTGTCTACATTTAGTTTGCGCTCGAATTCTGTTGCGATAAAATATTTCAATGTCCAACAAGGTATATTATCATGTGTATGCGGTTATTATTATTATAGTCATTATTATACTTCGCGAATAACATGTTATTCACGGAGTTGTTCTATTTAACGCAGAGCTAATTTATCACATGCACGGAAACGCGCAATAACAAATTGCAACGCGACTGCCGGTCTAAGGGCGGGCCGACGGTGCGTGACGGGGCAAGATTTTTTATTCCGCCGCACTTATTGCGGGTTGCAATTTGTAATTTGCAGTCGGGGCTCATCGGCCGCGACGTAAGTAGGACGAATAATAATATAATGTCATACGCGACCGTTATTTACTACTTTCCGCCGAGGAAATTCGTCCCGGGAGCGGGACACATTGCAACAAAGTCACGAGCCCGACGAAATTATTGCCCCACGCGATTCGCTATAATGTTATGTATTAGCGTGTTGCTATGGCGGACGTAAACCCGTGACGTATCACTTAAGGCGGAACGACCGTGTAATCGTCCGAGGACACATCGATGCGACGGTTTTATGCACCAGCTGTGCGCGTGTAGACAGACTCGCGGGCAAGAAAAGGAGAAAGAGAAAGAGAGAAAAAGAGAGAAATTAGATAGAGAGACTTGGCAAGTTGCTCGAGTATAGTCGAGAGAAGAGAGCGTTCCGTGTTATTTCCGGACGCGTGCGTTTTCCTGGCGAGCGAGGATCGTCACGTAACACGTCTCGTCTCTCTCTCTCGCGTCGTACCTGACCGTCCTCAAGCCGGGACAGCTGATGAATGAAGTTACGTTACGAAACCCGGACGCACACATTCGCACGCTTGCTACACTCGACACCACGAGCGTTTATATTGACCTTCGGAGCGGTCGTGCCGCTTTCCGGCCTTCGCATGTTGAGTACCGAGAGAAAAAGAGAGAGAGAGAGAGATTTTTTCATTCAATGTGTTGGATAGCAATTTTTCTGTTCGATGCAGTAGCAAATGCAAGCGATTTTTTAAAACGCTCGATTGTCAATCTTAATTTTTATAACGGATCGCGCGCGCTTTTGTTGCAACATTTAATATTAAATGCTCCGATAATTAATCGTTGAGTTAATATTCTAAAGACTGATTGACATTTAAGTTTTCTACATGTTTAACTTATTATAACGTACAAATTATTATTTATGTATAACAGTGTATCAGAGCGTGAACAAAACGGATCTTTTCCCTTCCCGTCTCTCCTTTCGCTCGTCGAGCGATATCAACATTTATTTATGCGAACAAACGCGCCGCGACGTTTCGCGGGAATAAAATTAACGCGCGAATCGCATCGTTCGACGTTTACAATTTAATCGGCTAAACGACATTCGTTCGGGCAATTCATCGCCGCGTATACCTAAGCATGTATCGCGCCGCATCTCGCGGCCGGAAATCGCCGCTTTAATTAAAACGCAAACTACTTCCGCGCGATAGACTCATCAAAACACGCTCGCTCGCACACATACAAAGCGAGATAATACGAAGCCCTCCGTACGTTATTTCGTACGTTATTTCGCGCGCATTACCGAGTTACAATTTAACGGGACGAGAACGGGTGAGAAAGAGAGGGACGAGAAAAGAGAGAGAGAGAGAGGGAGAGAGGGAGGGAGGGAGGTAGAAAGAGAGGCGGAGGAAAGGGGGAAAACAAGGGAGATAGAGAATACACGGACGCTTCCGGCCTGTTCCCGGCTTTCCAATATTCTTCTCGACCGGGCCCGATTGGAGATCGAATTGTGTCCGTTAATTGAAATGATTAATTGTCTCACCTCCGCCGCCGCCCCCGGCGCGCCGCGCCACACCACGCCGCGACGCGCCGCGCCTGATTGCTTATTTACAAATAGGAAATACGAAAATGTGCGGAATCGCGCGCGCCGGAACGGGCCGGCGAAGGATGGAAAGAGAGTGTGTGAGAGAGAGAGAGAGAGATAGCGATCGCGTGATTCGCACGCGAGCGGCATAAACGCCACGTGGAAAGAGGGCGGCGTCTCCCTCTCTCGTTTCTACACTCTCTGTCTCTCTTCGCGCCGGGGCAATATTGTAGGATATTACGAATTTGCTGTTTTCCGCGGCGGCCGAATTGAAACTGGGATTGTTAATTACTCGATGATTATCGCCGGCCGAATCGCCAGAGTCGCGCTGATCGCAATTCGCCGTGAACGACCGATACTGCCTCTCCTCTTCTTTCTCTCTGTCTTCTCTCTCTCTCTCTTCCTGTTATCGGATCGTCGTTTTTCATCGGCATTCCGGATGACGCAAATCTTAAGCCTTTCGCTTCTAAATTATGCTCCGAAATGTGGAAAAGAGTAATCGCATAAATTTTACTTAACGTCTTTAGTAAAAATATAAAAGTTATACCTTTCTAAATTTTTGGACCTACAGAAATGTTGTCATTAGAGAAATGAAAGTATCATCTTAAGATGCGTTTGACTTAATAAACAATAACTCTTAACAAGGATATCTAATTTACTAATTTTATTTTTATACCTTTCTATGAGAATTATACCTTTTTACCTTTCTATGAAAAACATGTAAAAAGTAGAATGTGAAAAGGAATCGCGTATATTACTTACATCGTAACACG